>JADDOH010024311.1:0-237781 GCA_016648135.1 Agrypnia vestita
CCAGCGGGAATAAATTGTCGCAAACAGGGAATCAGAGGGGGTAGGAACGCGTGTCTTGTGGCGAAACAGCAGGCTGTTCTCTCATAATGGATTCCAGGCGTCGAGGGAAACAAAATAGGAATTTTAATGGAAGGTAAAATTCTTTTATTATTTACAATTCATTCTTTCGTTAAAACATTATTTATTTCTATTTATCATAAAAAGTGTATTGTCTAAAAATTTATTAACCTGTAACTTATTTCTAAAATTATATTTAGTGATTTGAGTTAGTCTCAATATATTTTATCATTTATTATTTTTCAACTATTGATTAACCGTAAATAGTGTATTATATTAGGTATATCATATTAAAATGTTCACAAAATATTCATACTTGTGCTTTAATGTCACTCTAGGACCATCTATTGGGTTCATTAATGACCTGTTGATGGTTTGTTTGTTAAAAAATAAAAATAAAATAAATTGTGTTGAACATCTCGCCTATCCGTTATATCTCTTATTTAACTTATCGTTGGGTACAGGCTGCTATCCTGATATCTGGAAAAGTAACTTTCTGATGCCAATTTCAAAAAGGATGTTAAAAGTGACATCAAAAACTACAGACCTATTTGTATTCAATCTTTAATACCAAAACTCTTTGAAAAACTTTTATTGAATAAGATAATGTACCAAATTAAACCTGTAATAAAGTTGCCGGCAAACTTCTTGAAATTCTTTGACATAGTGGGGGAATGTGCAGAAGGCAAAATTTGGGTCTCTGGTGGAAAGGTACATGCACAAACTTCCCCCCACTACGCCATAAAATTTCAAGATGTTTGCCGGCTACTGTATCACCTTTCCAACATGGTTTTCTAACAGCTATTATTACTGTATGAACTGGGAAAGGGAAACACGGGTAGACTCAATTTATATAGATTTCTCTAAAGCATTTGACAAAGTATCACATCTTATATTGATAGATAAACTCCAGAGGTTGGGCATTCATGGCAAATTATTACAATGGTTAGGTAGCTATCTATGCGATAGAAGACTTTCGGTAAAGATTAACTCTACATTATCAGAAGAATTCATTGCTTTGAGTGGAGTTCCGTAGGGTTCACATCTTGGACCAATCCTGTTCATCCTTTTTAGAAATGACATTGCCGGCATTTTTAATGATGTACAATTCCTGATTTTTGCCGATGCTACTACGATACTACAAACTAATTCGGATTCCCTGTTCAAATGGTGTACCAACAATCAACTTTATCTAAATATCTCCAAGTGCCAATCTATTAATTTTACAAAAAATAAGTATCCTATTAAATTCACCTACAAAATGAATGATGTAAACCTAGTATCAGTTAGCGAGATACGTGATCTTGAAAAAATTTTTGACACAAAATTATCATTCATTCCCTACATTGACTTGATAACTAATAAAAGTCTCAAAATGTTGGGATTTGTTTTAAGAATGGCACAAAACTTTACAGACCTGCACACTTATAAAGTCCTCTAGACTTATCTTGTCAGGCCTCAGGTTGACTCAAACGCGCAAATAAACCTAAAGTTATTCAGTATCATGAACAATGAGTTTTCTAATTGATTGAATTCATTAATTTCAAACCTGTCAAACATAAAACGTCAAAAAAATGACATCATAATGTTATACAATAACTGTCAAGATACAGGAAATAGCAATATTGCTTAGTTTAGAATACGGATGAATGTTTGTTTTAATTGCCACATAATCTACTTTTATCAAAGGGTTGTTATATTAAACCACAGTTTTTAAAATCTTTGAGTCAATTGGGTGGGTCGTGCATAAAATAGAAAAATGATGGGATTTTGTAATATAATATTTATTTTGTTACATTATTGTTTCTAATCAGAATCGCAAATCAATTCTTCTATGCCGCTTAAATCTTCATCACTAGAAGATTCTGATGATTCACTATCGGAATGTCCTACTTTTATTACAAGTCCATCAGTGAAATTATTGAGTTTTGTTCGAGTTCTATATATTTTTCCTCATGTTGTGGCGTCTTTCTCCAAACGTCAGTAAATATGTCAAGAGTATTAGACTCGGTTTAGTTTTAAATTAATTAAAATTATTACGCCACCCCCCAGGGATTTAATTATGTCATTTGTATAAAACAATGTCTTGCCAATAGTACGACGTAATTTACTGGAATCATAAGACAGAATTTACTGAGATATTAGAGAATATGTGCCGATTACTGCAATATGAAAATAAATTCTACAATTAATTCGATAAAAAATAGTAAACAAGTGTTTACCAGATTCTTATTATTATTGTTAGATAGATCTCGACTTTTTGACGGGTTTTGACCCACCTTTCATTGACGGGTTCAAACCAAACAGGGAATAAAACAAAACATCATCCTGTATTTCGTAATAGTAGTAAAAACATAACAATAACAGTCTCTGTCACGCACATAAGCCTGACCGTGTGTGAGAGAGACCGAAAGATTTTTCGAGATGCGTATGCAGTGCGACGTCACCCCGTACGCTTGTGCGGGTGACGGGGTGGGAAATGTGTGTGTACACGCCAGCTTTAATTAACCGAGCTGCAGTGTAGATAATTATACTATCTGAAAGTCACAGACGCATACATTCCAGATGTTGAATAAATGAAGTAAACAAAAATACATCCAGACCAGTAAAATTATAATTCATAAATATTTAATATACATATTTAGATTTATTGTTTTCTATTTTTATACATTTGGATTAATATCATCTAATCATGTATTATTTTAAGTTAATTCAATTTATTATCATGAGCTTCTATTGCAGCCAATAATTCTTCAGCGGATCTCTTTTGAACTTCTTTTATAGCATCCTCAAACTGTTTTCTGTGCGCTTCAGTCTCCGGAGGATAAATCTCCCGGCGAGTTCTCTTCACCCAGTCCTCAAAGTATTCTGGCTGATTGAAGTAATAGAAGAGGGCCACGGGAAAGGACATGTAGATGGACATCCTGAACACCTCCAGTTTCCATCCACCCATGGCTGTAACACAAAAACAACACAAAGATAAAATAATAAATTAGACACAAAATATGACATATTAGTATGGTCCTTGTTTAGCCCATTTTCAATAATTCTATATATTGTTAAGTTATAGATGCACATGTACTTATATAATTTTTTATATAATTATACATATATTATGATCACCAATAAATTAAACATTTTCTGTTTCTCCACATTATAAGTACAATTATTCAAGTATTGGGATAACTGTCTGTACAGAAAAGCTGTATTCAGTTATATAAAACCAGTATACATATAGATTGAGGAAATTGCACAAGTTGTATCGAGTAGTTGTTGCAGAAGAAAAGTATAAGACAATTTGTTGATTTAACCTTGGAGAATCCTTGTCTAATAGATGACCTAACAGGTAAGGACATGGTCACAATCGTGAATGTGTGTTCTGTAATAGTGTCCCTTGTTTGCAGAGAAAAAGTGATATTTGTAGGAGAAAAAAATATTAAAAATTCTGATATTTATTGTAACCTTAACTTCTGTTCATAAATATAAGATGAAATAATAAAACTCATGGCCATTCAAAAGTATGTTTGAGATGTAAAACATTTTGGTATACATCTTTACATTTCAGAAAGACAATCCAATAAGTCTGCAGCGGCGGCAGGAGGTAAGCCATGCGTAGAACACGTGTTGCTTTGTTGTATTGGTGTTTATAGGTATAAATATGAATGCTACGAAACAATGGGTGTTGTACGCAGGGCTTACATACTAATTCGATTGTCTTTCTTAAATGGAAAGATATATAATAAATATGGCCAGATTAGGAAAAAATGTTTTATACCTGAGCCCATCACCAAATGACATAGTGCCGTTCAGTCTGTAAAAAAGTATTTATATAAATTCAAAAGCGTCATATTCTTCCGTTTGAATATCCGAAGCCCTTTTCTATGTGTACGAACCCCAGCAACTGTGAAAATCAATGATATAATAAACTGTAGATATATAAGTGTGAAATCTTGGCAACTAAAAAGTAAGGCAATTACCTTACTTGCATTCGGTATTGAACGGACCTTCTTTGTTATCGGGCGCGAAAATGCTACGCCGAAAAAAAGTCCCAGGGAAAAAGGAACAGAGTATCGCACACTATTTTAAGAATGAATATGTTATTTTAGTTACCGTGACTTCAAATTACCTTATTTTTCTGTCTACACGCAGAGCGTTTGTGAATTAAGTGTGCTGTGATGAATTAAGTGTCCCTTTCAATGCAATATTTGCTACGTATGAAAGTCGGCTAGTATGGGAATAACGTGTCTATATTATAATACGTCAATAGTGAAAATGGTTGCTTTTGGTAATCGCCTGACGATATGGCCAAAAGCGCGGAATAGAACCGAACAAATACTGACAATAATTGAACACAAATCAAAACTAACAATTTGCTGGTCGTCTAAAAAGTTTCAAAATGATTACAGAATACGATAAATTAAAAATACGCGTATAAAGAGTAGATATGTTGAAGCGAATATTTTCGACATATTTGGTCATAATTCTGCGATTCACAAATTTACTACAGTTGGACAGGAAAAACAATTACCTGAGTAGTTTATATTCACAACACAGACTAAGTTAAAAGCGACGAGTCAGGACTACAGGCCGAACTAATGAACATAACCTAGATCAAAAATTTGACATGTTATTAAATTTCAAAGTGTCTTGAGATTTTTTGTGTTCTGTGCATTTCTCTATAGTTCTATGGAAAAGTCGGTTACATATTACTAGTCGATGGTCGATTAAGCGAATGCAGAATATAGCCTCACACAAAATAATGAAAAAATTAGGCAAAGATTTATAATATGTTAATGATCTTTTAAGTGTTGATGATAGATTAGACTTTCGATGGAAAAGCGGCAATCGGGCTCATAAAGATCTCTGCTGAGACTAGTAAATGCTCTGATCAAAGATTTTCCTGAGTCGGTCCCTTTATAAAATATATTGATTAATGTTGTTTTTGCATTGCGTTCTCGCGTGCGCAGCTGGTGATATTAGAACATTAGGACGAGTCACAATATTTTTTAGTGAGTTATTCCTGATCTTAGAGTATATATGTTACAGTGAATCTGTTTTTCTAGTGAGTCCATCATTCACTGGCATTTTAGAGAAATTATATTCAAGGTCATTCTTATCATATTCAAAGAGTTTTTCACCAATAGAAATGAATACAATATTTTAACTTCTACTTACTAGTGAATTTATTGGTTTCCGAACTGTCAAAAATTAAATTTGACAAGTCTGAAATCCGTTTCCGTAAAAATCTATGCTTTTAAACGAACTTTTATTTATCCAAATTGAAACAACCGGGCCTTGAACAACAATTTAATAAGTTATTGCGTGAACAAGGTTCTTACTGCATTATTAATTTCTTCTGTGCATATCAACATTATGTAGATAACGGATATTATTAAAATAGTCATTTGAAGTGTTGAAAGTTGAAAGTTTCGGCTGCACCAATTCTTCATTGTATGATTTTATAACAAGATTCTAATGGCACATGGACCTTGTTTTTCAAAATTTATTTTGCGTTTTGTGTCTCATTCTACACTAGTCTAGTCCAAAGTCACCACAAAGCGACAGATTTTTTTCTGTATTTCTGTAAGAGTATTTCTAATTTTTATCCTTTGCGAACTGTCATACTCCTGGACTTGATTAGTTTAGGTAGGTAACTAAAACGTAATATATTTTTAAAATTTTAATCACGAACACTTACGAAATTCTGATCATCTTATAATTCAAAAGACAGTCGATTAAACTCATAAAAATGATACGGTGTGAGCAAGCTTCACGTCTGTCACCGACGTCGAGCCGAGTAAGTTTGCGAACTTAAAAACCGCGCACTTTATGTTGTACGTCTACCACCCACTTTACACGTGCTTTACACAGCGCAAACAAGAAACGCAAATGACATTAGACACATTTTTGATAAAAAGATAGAAAATTGGAAATGTGGAAGAATCTGAATGAATTCAAACGTAAATGATGACTTAGAATCTCTTTGATTTTTTGTATTTTTCGCATCGAATATTTGTTACTTGACGCACTTTTAAAGGTTCGTTTAAAATTAATAATACCAGGTGTATGTTTATTTATGTTTCTATATTTGTAAGAAATAAACTTCTGTTGTATTGTTATAAAAAACATATTTAATAAACTTAATTGACAAAATACATATTCATTAATAAAAATTTTCCCTTAACCCCCCAATATTTACATGGTGACATAAACTCGTTTTGTTCCGGCAGTCGTCAGATATCATAAAAAACCCGAGTGCGCGATCTTTCGTTTTGCCGACACCTTACTTCGCGATTCGTATTCGTTTTGCGGTGCCGCTGTCCTATTTTAATTTAGGAGTTAAAAAAGGACCGCAAAATGAATAAAAATCGCCTAGTGAAGTGCCGCCTTTATACTTTCTACGCTTTAAGAATTACGTGTACAAATTGATAGTTTCACCGATATATTGTCTATGCTTTGAGTAATGCGCGCATTCGTGAACAAAATATATTTTCACAGATAATGTGTAGTGAATCTGAGAATTCGTTGATTCAGATGTTTTCACTGCCCAGACTCTGCCCGACCGGGAAAAGTACATTTCTACTAGTGAAAGTATAGTCTCACTAAAAATGCAAATTCGCTGTAACATGTACAATGATTGTAAACTCTAAGTTCCTGATCCTGACATTTTTCTATGTATGGCCACTAATGTATGGAAAAAAATCGTTATGTATTAAACGGTGAAAAAGGTTGATAAATTTTAATTTTATTCAAAGTTTCATACCGATTAGAAAACATTTTTTGTCTCCGGATCAAAACTGAAGTTATGAAAAATTAAAAATAGCACTTAAGGCTGGTCATCTATTTTTTAAACTGTCAAAAGTGTCAAATTGCGTCCATAGATCATGCTATTTCAATACAAGAGCAAGACATGAACAAACGTCATCTATTATACCTATAAAACTCAATGTCTGTCCGTCTGTCTGTCTGTTCTCTATACAAATCCACACCGTTTGTCCGATTCGATTCAAATTTTGCATACTTATCCTTTAGGACCCGGTGGGTAACATAGGTAACATTTCCCTTCTATTCTCATACCCCTTCCCCTCCCCCTGACATATTTTTGATGCAAATCTGTACCGTTTGACCGATCGGACTCAAAATTTGGAAACTTATTCTTTAGGATTCAGCGGGTAACAAAGGCAACATTTGCCCCCCATTATTTTACCCCTTCCCCTCCCCTGACATATTTTCGATGCAAATATACCGATTGACCGATCGGACTCAAAATTTGGAAACTTATTCTTTAGGACTCGGCCGCGAATATAGGCGATATTTCCCCCCTAGTCTCATACCCCTTCCTCTCCCCCTGACATATTTTCGATGCAAATCTGTACCGTTTAACCGATCGGACACAAAATTTGGAAACTTGTTCTTTAGAACTCGGCAGGGAACATAGGCGATATTTCTCCCCTATTATTTTATCCCTTCCCCTCCCCCTGACATATTTTCGATGCAAATCTGTACCGCTTGACCGATCGGACTTGAAATTTAGAAACTTATTCTTAAGGCGGGTAACATGTGCGACATTTCCCCTCTGTTCTTTTAACCCTTCTCCTAACCTGATTTATTTTTGATGCAAATCTGTACCGTTTGACCGATCGGACACAAAATTTGGAAACTTTTTCTTAAGGACCTGGTGGTTAACATTGGTGACATTTACCCCCTGTTCTTTTACCCTTTCCCCTCCTCCTGATATATTTTCTATGCAAATCTATACCGTTCGAATCAAAACTTTGTTTACCCTCAAAAATTTATTTTAAACTTAATCCTTAACCTGTGCAACGCCGGGTATGAACAGCTAGTATCAGATAAACCTTGCACGAACGTATTTACTTACGTATCCTTGCAAGACAAGGAAACGAGACAACCATACGGAGTACCGATGCTTAAAATATATGGGAACGCAAGTCATGCTCGCGTACTATTATTCGAATTTTAAATGTTTTAAGTCTAGAATTTAAAAAGCGTATATATATTTCTCGCGTATTTATAATTTTGCCGCCCTAGGTAGGTAGGTACCATATAATCTATATACGCATTTTGTTTAGAAATGTGTTTGGTCAATTATATGTTTTTATTTATTTTCATAGATGGCGATAGTGTGCCGCCATACATATTTTATGAAAACTTTGAATAAATATTTTAAAATAATCACATAAATTAACATAAAATTTGAGAATGTAAATCATTAAGGGTAGTTATTGTTTTACATTAAGGTAAAAAAATAAGTATTTATTGCATAGTTTCGAAGATATAAGCCAAAATACATCAAACATCCATACGCTTGACAGCAGTCTCGCAACATATATACAAAATCAGAGGCATGTAGTGTCCCTCGGTACAGCTTGTAGTGTGCGTCTTCACTACAGTGACACTTGCTGGATATTGATTTTTTTATAAACGACGATTTTTTTCCATCGCGCGCTCCGCGTGCGCTCATTGGTTGAATGAAATTGCGCGCGTCTTATTTCCTATTGCGCATTTCCGTCCATTTTCACGAAGTCACTGCCATAGATTGCAGGAAAGCAAGAGGAAAGATGTTGAAAGATCAAAAATTAACTTTGTCCGAAAGAGAATATTGGTCGAATTCCGAAAGCGCACCAACATTGTGTCGACAAAAACACGGGGTAGATTGTGGTTATTTGGCCTCGAATTCTGTACGAATTGAAGTTTTATATGGGTGCAATTTTATATATTTTCCAAAAGTACACCGTAAATACATATGTTATTAATACGGCAAGCTCAGCTAATCTTTTTCGCGATGAAAATTCAGGATAGCGTTGTACGGAATCCTTACATCACTAAGGCCCGGTTGTTTCAAGTTCGATCAAAGTAAGCGGAAATACTGGCTTAAACTGAGCTTAACCTCAAGGTCACCCGAAATCTCGAAGAATTGAGTTGTTTCAAAATAAAAATCTTTTAAAATCGGTTTAGGGGTGTTGCAATTGTGTAAAATAAAAATCATAGACAAATGCACGCCAAAATAATTTTGCATATGGCAGCACATAATTTAAATTTCATTTGACAGCAACAGGCAGCAAGCAGATCAAAGCAGATGTTTCGAGACATGTCATCAACGGTGCTGTTTTACTGAAGATTTCCACAAGAAGATGAAAGGAGACTAGTCGGCCGCATTACGCAACTAATTTAATGTTTTGTTGCTTTGTTCCCGCGTAAATCCGTACTGTACAACAGATTTTCGAAGTATATTCGAGAATACGATGAAAAGCGCCAGGAAGGTTAGTTATTGACGAAATTAAATGTTATCTTACCTATTTAGTGTTTGCAAGAACAATATGTATTTATTTGATCTGTATTGTATTTCTTTAGTTTTTCTGTTTATAACCTTTTCTTTGTTTGCAGGTAATAAGAAAAGTGAATCTAAAGCCTACGACTGATATGCAGAATAAATTATATGTGGTTCAGTTAGATATTTTCAAAACCCAACTATCTAAAGAATCGGCAGGAAATTCACGAAGTTGTTTTGGAAAGGCATAATGCCAAAAGAGATCTGGCTTAATTTTATTACAAGTTGTATTTTTTATTAAAATATTCATTTTCCTGTTAATAGGCAGGTATATAAAATACAATAAAATAAAAGAATTTCATACACCGAATATATTGTTTTATTACTATTATTCCGCAGACGTCCTCTGCTTCTGCTGCTTTCGACAAACAATTTTCCTTGCCATCCTTTCTTTGCTCATCTGTTCCACATGACCAAACCATGCGACAACATTGGTAAATCACATCGAAGTTCGTAGTCTAGTGGCTATGTTACTGGCTCTGCATACTGAGAATTCTGGGTTCGATTCCCGGTGAGGTCGCAATACATCTTTCTGATTTCTTTAAAATCTAGGTGTTCTTGTCGGACCGCAATTAAAATTGGGCCTTCAGGCCCATTGTAGCATTAAAAATTGCTGTACATATGGTTTTAGGGCATAGTCCCGGTCTCCTTCAATATAGCGATTACCAAATCTGGTACCTAGTACCGTTTGTCGTAACTTGATATTTTGTTTGGACATAATGACAAATATATTTCTGATTTTTGAAGTGCTCTTCGGCTGACTAAAATGTGGTCTGAGGAGCCATTGCTCTGGTAATGGCTGACTCTATCCGCAGTCCAAGAAACAGTATTCCAGATGCATCACCTACGCACCTTTCATCGATATAAATGTAAAATTATCAAAACCCGAGTGAAATAGAAACCTTGAAAAAAAATATTGTCGACAATGCCCTGCGGTAAAATTCATTTAGAGTTGCGGAAAAATCAATTTCTTCTGACAAAAAAGTATTGTTCGAGGTCTAAGTAAATTACTTCTCCTGTTAAGGATACACTGTAGTAGTCGTAATGTAGTAGTGTAATAGTCGATCGTCAGAAAAGCCTGTGTCACAGTACATAATACTGTACATTTCGACACTTTGTTTGTAAAATGTCGAAAAATTAATAAAAAAATATTTTATTGAGAGATGTCAATTATATTGCACAGTGCGCATTGCATCTCTGACCGAGAGTTTAATCTAAAATTTCCGCTCAGAATTCTCTGACAGATTTCGCTTAATCCGAGATTAAACAACCCGTTTTTGAAAATAGTAATAAAAATTTGAGTTTAAACTCTACGCTTACTTTGATCGAACTTGAAACAACCGGGTCTAAGTGTGGAATCCGTAGCCTTGAACTTTCTGACCTACGAGCTAATCACACTTTTTACTTAATTTAACTAATTTAGGCCATGCATTTGAACTTAGAGCGAAATGAACGTTGCGCATTAATGCAAAAATCGCCATTCTGTTTATAACTCTTCACACAGAATGCACCCTACTCACCCATAAAATGCTCCATCACGACTAAATTTCCCGGACTCAAGCAAATAAATCCCACTACCCGTGCACCACTCCCACGTGCCGTTCGTATTCAATAGTGTTTAAAATTATGCAACTTTCTGGCCCACCACGTAATAACGTAATAAATTTGCCTGTAAGGGCTCAAAATTTTCATAAATTCATAAAAATTCGTAAACAATATTTTCACAACCTTTGCTATGACAGTGGTAAAGAGCGCATGCAAGCGCGTGTTTTGACAGTAACTTTAGTTAGGTCAGATTAATATTTACTGAGTTATTGGTATTTCAAAAGCGCCTCAAATCCAATTTCTTTATTAAACTCTCAGGCGCGCCTATGTCAGTTCACATAAATAAAAATATTTTTTTCAGATATGCATTTATGTAAGAAATGCAAATACACTACAGTTGTATTTCTGCGTCCCCGGTATCGGCCGTAATCGCCGATCGACCTCATCAATATCTACCGCGGCGAGCGCGCTCCGCCCACGGCGCAGCCGGCTACAGTGACGTTTTGCCTCGTACGGGCCCGGCAGGCATTAACCGCTTCCAGGAGAAAACCACACACAATATTTCCTCGCGGTCTTCCAGTACTCACTAAGCTCATTCAAGTTCAGCCATCTTCACGATGGCGTCCGGGTCAGACCTTCAGGCGCCCGTGGAGAGGTATTTACCAGACATACTCATCTCATATTACGGGGGTCCGGAATATGAGTACTGGGCCAGTACTCGGTAAGTTCATGATCAGTCATCTCCACGATGAGACAGACCTTCAGGCTTTCGTTGATAGGTATTTACCAGGCATACTCATTTCATATTACGGGAGCCTGGTATGTGAGTACTGGGTGTTAGAAGTTTATAGGTCAGGTGAGCTTACCAATTCGCTCTGAGCTTACCAATCGCTTATAGTCAAAAATTCATTGTCCGTCGGCGGATTCAATGGCGGAAAAGGAACCGAGGCCCTCTGCAGCGAGTCTCGGCTCCTGTGTTGGCAATTATCGCGGATACCGCGTGCCACACTCATGCCCTTCTTGTGTTGGCGAACATCACGGATACCGCATCCCTCACACATAGGTACTTTGTTTGGGCGTTACATTGCGGAAGAATCCCTTCGACTCAATTCCACGCACCCGCGGGTGCAAATAAAAATTCTTTATTTCAATTTTTATTTCACAAAATTCCAATATATTTTCTCATAATAAAATACAACATAATATGCACATGACAACATTGCATACAAGGGCGCCGTAGCGCTGCTTCTCACAAGGCATCAACATATTTTCAAACATTTTCATAACATAAACAAATTTCACACATATTTGTATCGGCTTTTGTGGCTGGAAATAACATCGGAGCCAAGCGAGACACCACATTCTCAGTATTCATTCAACAAACGGTCCTTGTTGGGGCCAGTGTCTGTACAATGTCGTCCATCAGCTCGTTGAAAGCAGCGCGCGGTGGCGGCCGCCCTCCAGTCGGGGCAACGGCCGCTGGCGCTGACTTGCGCGCGCTCCGCTCGGCAACCCGGTTCCCAGGGGTGGTACTCACACCTCACCTCAATGATATTTTCTGTATGCAGCTGCTGATTTGTCTCGCCACGCCCCGCTCATGGTTGTCAAAATTATTTTATTATTTTTAATGTATTCTTTTTCTTCATTAATTCACTCTGTCCGTTACAGTTTATCTCTTGGATTTATTTTACTCTCTGCATACGTATTGTACTATTTTTATTATGTTACGTACATTTGACGCGCAATTGTTTAACAGGCTCATGACCCGAAAAAACATATTCTGTGTTAAAATCTGTTAACCAATAAATATTAATTAAATTCGCGTCTGTTGGCTGCCAAAGCGCTCAGGTGGCGTAATGATCAATGTACGAGTGTACCTACCTACTCTCTTATCTATGAAGGCTCAGCTCATTTTGGGCTCACTAGGCTAACCGAGGCTATCCTATTAACCACAGATAAGAGATACAGATTTTCTAGTAACCCAGAAATATTATTTGTCCTCGCAAATACAACAATAATAATACAGTTACGCAGTTACAATATTAACACAGTTAGAGCCGAACACACATTGTTATTACATTTTTTCATCATATTTTGTAAAATGTTAATTTTAAAAATTATATAAAAAATTCAAGATAGCGTGGTGTTAACGTGATAAAAATCCTATCATAGAAATTGTTTTTTGCTTTTCTTTCCAACATTTATGCAAACTACAGAGAGCAATTGACTTCGACGATTTAATAGGCAGTCGTCTCTTCGCAACCACGGATTATTTTTATTATTAAATTAAAAATAATAATGAAATTATAACTTATCAAAAATGGGAAGCGGTCTATCTAATTAATACAACTAACACAAACAATAAACCCTATTAGGCATTTTTATAAAATTATTAAAATATTTATTTTTCTGTTCTGGCGACTCTACACCGCCTGGCGACAGATTTTATTGGAAGCCTCGTGATAAATAAAGCGGTTTGTATTTTTGATAAATAAAAGATGAGGAAAAAATGGCCATCAAAACCAAATTGAGATTTGGACCTGCACCAGAATCTAATTTCTACTCCAACATCTTGCACAACACTCTGCCGCAATCGGTTACACGAGACGTGTCGATATTATTATAAATTTAATATTAATGCATTAACTTTTTTGACAAGTTTGACAAGTGTTTTTTATATCAAAATTCTGATAAACTGTTCAGTGTTACGAAAATGTCAAATAACGTAATTGTTTAGGAGAAAACCAGAAAACGGAATGGACTTGAAATCAGAAATATTTCACAGCCTTAAATCATATAATGATATAAAAATTTTACCTCGTGGGCGATGAACGAAACTTCACCGAAGAAATCAAAAAAATAGGTAGTAGTGAAAAAATTGAAGTTGAAGAATGCCTTCTCCTTAACGGCTCCCAATGACGACCCTTTTTTTCAGGACATTAATAAATAAGTGGAAACCTGCTGATTAATAATACTTTTTTGACTTGTACATATTAAATCGAATGAATTTATATAAGTTATGATATATAAGTTAAAGGTAGTCCAACATTTTACAAAGATGTGTAAAAAACATTTAAAAAAATGTAAACTTTCCTTTAAAAGTCGCTTAACTTCAACTTTGATGTTAGGGCGTAGATATTAGAACATTTTACAGAGTCTACCCGTGAAATATTGTGGGTTACATTGAAATGTATAACGTTTCCTACTTGTAAAAATTAGCGAATTGTGAAAATTAATTATCAATATGAAATAACTTTTTTTTTTGTTTTTAAAAATTAATTATTTTGGGAATTCAATAAATATAAATAAAATGCAGTGGTCTATTTTAAACTGTATACTTTGATGCGTTTACTACTCAAAGTGGGCTGAATCCGGCTGAAGCCGATTTGGTGTATTGTTACGTAGGTAACTTCGGGTTTACTTCGTCTTGCAAATTAAATGAGTTAAAAAGTTCTACACAAAAATACTTATTAAGAAATATGACTTTATGTGGGTTAGCCCATTTATATCTTACATTAGTGATAATGATGCCTCGAATCCTTGAGTACAAGATTTTATTTTACTTTTTGGTTATATTTACTTTTTACCATTTGACATCATATTATATTAGTTCCTTCTATTTAAAAATCTTGAGTTGTATCCGTTGAAAACAGGATCTTAACCGAAAAAAATATTGATATAATATTGTTTAAAATTATTTATGGTGCTTTCATTTAAAAAATGTATTTTAATATGTGTGAATATGTACATATATTACGATATATAGCCTGTAGTTTATGTGTTAAATCTTCAAGCACTTCTATATATCACGGTTAAACTCCTCATGGTCGAGCTATTTAAGCTGAACTTTCAGCGAGGAAATAGTCACACTTTGAGTTTATACACGTTTGACCACAGTAATGTACTTTTTAGTATCGGTATTAAAACGTAGATAAGGTTACTTTCTTTACTGTAGGTACTGTTTTACAGTTTTCAGTGATTATAAAATGGATTTACACAAAACAGGCTGCAGCTCTTCATCGTTGCAATCATTGGGCCATTCTTGCGATATGATTTTCAGGCAAGTTTTAATTTATTTTCAATGATCAAAGAGATTTGACCCGCTGATGTCATTCGACGTTGATGTCAACTCATTTGAAATTGAGCTTGTATTGTTTTTTATTCTCAACAACTACTATTTAATGATTATTACGAATATTTTGGTGCAATTTATCAACGCAATCATGCTAACAATAAAGTCCTTCTGATATTGTTGTGTGACCGACTAGGAAGTTAATGCACATCGTGGGCTTAGAGTTCGCCCCCTGGAAGCTCCCGATGAAGAGGCGATTGCAGACCTTGGCCGCTACCGGCTGGGTGATATTCATGTTACTTGGGGAGATCATCTGCACCGCTGTAACGGTCTACCTGATGAGGACAGATTACTACTGGGCCATGCTCATCTACGGCATCATCATCGCGAGAAATCGCGACAAATGCAATTCTGGATCCGGCAGGTTTGGATGATATTCTAAGAAACATCGGCCATTCGATTAGGCTTGCGAGAACTGTTTCCGAATGAGGAATGTCATATTTTTCCAGTTGGACTTGGGTGAGAAAGTGGAGATGGTGGGAATACTTCAGGGACTACTTTCCTCTCAAGCTGGTGAAGACGCACGACCTGGACCCGGAGAAAAACTATCTGTTGTGCGTGTTCCCTCACGGCGTCTTCTGTACCGGGAGTTTCGGCAGTTTCGCTACGTACGCTACCGGCTTCCAGGAACTCTTCCCGGGCATGACTCCTCACATCCTCACGCTGGGCGGACACTTCATGGTGCCCTTCTTCAGGGAGCTGTTCTCCTGGCTCGGGTTCTGCTCCGTCTCGGCGGAGAGCATCTCCTTCCTGCTGGACAGGAAGAACGGGACGGGCAGGTGCGCCGCCCTCATGGTGGGCGGAGCGGCCGAGTCCCTCAACTGCCACTCGGGCCAGTACCGAGTGGTGCTCCGCAAGAGGCGGGGCTTCGTCAGGCTGGCCATCAAGTCTGGGTGAGCTCACTTTAAGGACTTACACGACCTTGACATTTTCAAAAACTCTTTTTTTAACTTTATCTTATAGCTTGAAGTTCTAAAAATATTTTTAGTTACTCATTCAAAAACTGGTTGATTTATAGCAATTTGAAGCTAGCGAGGTAGGTGAATTTATCTACTAAGTGGCGAACTATTTTTATAATGAAATGTGCCGTTTACTTATTATGAATTATTAACTAGAATTTTTTTAGGAAAATAATGTAAATTATTTTCATACTTCTCGTTTGTACAAAAATTTTTTTTTCGATACCCTACATTAATTTAACACGAAAATAATTAATTTTTTCATATTTCCTCCAGCTACGCGTGTCAAGTAGAAGGACAGCACATAACTCCTCCATTTAGAAATTTAGAAAATAGTGTGTTAATGAAAAATATTAACCGTAAACCATAATACTAATACAAATATTATATTTATGTGCAATCGTGACGTCCAGTGATCAAGTCAACCTAGAAAGTATCTGGAATACAAAATGCAAGATACTTTAAAATCAAGTATTTCAGATACCAGATACAAATAACTTTCTGGAATGGTATCTGAAATACCAAATACAAAATACGTATCTTCCAAATACTTTTTAAGGTAAAATTCTGTTGTAAGAAAACACATTTTATTGAATGTAAGTATATTTTTTTACGTAAATTATTTACGAATAAATCGCGTTGATCAACATGTAATCGAATGTAACAAAATAAAATATTATATTTTTAAGGTTTTAATTGAGACTTGTAAAACCAGTTCTTCAAACATTTTGTCGCTCATTTTTCTTCGATGAGACCTCATTATAGGTACATCATTGGAAAAAAGTATCTTAGCAATCTTAGTATTTACAAAACACTAAGATACCAAAAGAATGTATCTAAATACAAGATACAAGATGAATATTCAAAAAAGTATTTCAGATACAAGATGAAAATACGTATTTTGTATCTTGTATCTGTATTTTAAATAGTCGTATTCCGACTTCGGTTGTTCCCAGCGCCCCCCTGGTGCCCGTGCTGTCCTTCGGGGAAACAGAGCTGTACGAGCAGCCCGCCAACCCGCGGGGTGGGGCGCTGCGCCAGCTCCAGCTCTGGGTCCAGAAGACCACCGGCCTGGCTCCCGTGCTGCCCCTGGGCAGGGGGATGTTCCAGTACAGCTTCGGGATCGTCCCGCAGAGAAGACCTGTGTTTACAGTCGGTAAGTCTATCGTTGTACTAATCCATAGACAAGAACAACCACCCATGTCGCATCTTCATCTTCTTCTCGTGCCCTGTCCGTTTAACGTAACGTTGGCTATTATGTTGGCTATGCGGACTTTGTTTACTGCGGCCCGGAACAGCTCCACGGTAGACTGGCCAAACCACTGTCTCAAGCTTTTCAGCCACGAAGTCCTCCTTCTTCCAGGGCCCCGACTTCCGGCAATCTTTCCCTGCTTTATGAGATGCAAGATCTCGTATTTCTCCGGATGTCTCATCACATGTCCTAGATAAGTTTTCGGATTTTTATTGTTATAATAACTTATTTTTCTTCATTCATCCGAGCCATAACATCTCCATTCGTAACTCTGTCCATCCAGCTTATTTTGAGAATTCTTCTGTAGATCCACATCTCGAATGCCTCAAGTCGCCTTATCAGTTCTTCGATAGCCGTCCATTTCATAGAATAATACTGAAAACACGTAGTATCTGACCATTCGCATTCGTCCATTCCATAGAATAATACTGAAAACACGTAGTATCTGACCATTCGCATTCGTAATCCAAGGTTGAGATCATGACAGCGGAACATCTTTTTCGTGTGGATAAAGGTTGCGCGAGCTTGCTCTATGCGGCATTTGATTTCAACCGAAGGATCCCATCTTTCGTTTAAGTTGCAGCCCAAGGATATAATACTTTGTACCTTCTCTAGTTTCGTTCCAGCTATGTAAAGATTTTTATTCAAGTCAACTGCGTTATTTAGTGACTTGGTAAATTTTGTTTGCAACATGTAATTAGGTGAAGAAATTTTTTTTAAAACAAATTAAATATGAATTAAGATAAATTATAAAAATCTCACAGACACGAAGCTATTTATATGGGAAACGTTCATGAAGGTCTTTATAGGGTGGCCACAGGGATTATGATCTCTATGATCTGGCTTAAGTTATCATTTTACACAATGCAACGTTCACCAATTTGATCGTAAGAACATCCGCACATTATAAATTTTTTTGCGAGCTGTAGGCTCTAAATCTGTGTTCTTTCAAGTGGAAAATGGTTTGCTATTTTCCACAAGTACATTTACAAAAGCAATTAATTTGATTCTCTTAAGACGAAACCACGCAGTACTTTTTGTTGGAACAGCGATTATAGTATCTGTATATTTTTGTTTTCAGTGGGCAAACCTCTGGAAGTGGCCATTAACCTGGATCCCGGTGAGAAGGAAATCGACAGGGTACACGAGGAGTTCACCAGGAACCTGATGGAAATGTTTGAGAAGGAAAAATACAAGTATCTCCCCAATCCTAAAGATACGAAACTGATCGTTGAATAATTTGTCGAACCAATCATTGATGGTTAAACTTTTTGTTTCAGACTATTGCATGTTTATTTTAGAGTATTATAATGAATTTTATATTATTTTTGTGTTTTTATAAATAACTTGTTTTGTCAAAGAACATTAATGTTGTACTTTGTGTACATACCTATTTACCTAAGCCTAGCATTTATAATAAAATGAAAATATTTTAATAATATTTTATATGCGTCATTTATGGATGATATAAATTTATAATAACTAATTATTATCACGAAAAAATAATGTTTAATTATCTCCTTTGCAGAAATAATAGATTTTAGTCTGTATTAAGAATATTTTTTTAATATGTTTTATTGTAGTTTCTGAAGAGGTTTGATCTTTCGATTATTCTGATCAAAATCAATGAATTAGTGAAACAAAGAATAAATCTCTGTTTCACTAATTACCTACTGGAGTTGGTCAGTTGAGCAACCTTTTTTCCGAATGCCAATTACCTGACAACCCAAGATCCTACATATAATGTTATGTACAGTAGCCGGCAAACATCTTGAAATTCTGCGGCGAAGTGGGGGGACGTTTGCGCATCTACCTTTCTACCAACGAGACCCAAATTTCGTCTTCTGCGCATTCCCCCACTTAGCCAAAGAATTTCATGAAGTTTGCCGGCAACTGTATATTGATATAGATACAATGTCATGTACAAATATGAAAATAATAAAAGCTATATAAGACAAAATAGAGAAAAAAAAAGCATTTACTTGTCCAATTTTACACAAATAAAAGTCAAAATATGATTACGGCATTGTAAATATTCAACATTTAATACAAATCCAAACATTATCAAACATTTCTTTTAAGTATGGCATACAAATATTGGCTTAAAATATACTGTTTATTGATTCAACTGAATTTGCTGCCTCAGAACGAACTAAAGCAAATATAAAATGCGAAGATCGTAAAAAATTCTTCGAGTCTTTACGACTACGCGTTACAAGTAAGAAAGAACTTCATTATTGGCGTAGACACAGTTCCTCCACAGTTGGCAGTTTTTGTAAATATCTAGACTCAGTTCTGATTTTAAATAGAAGTAGGTAAGTAGAATTAATATTATAACTACAAATTTGTGCTTAAAGTAGACTTTTAATCGTATTATACATGCGGTATTATTTTTATCAGGACTGTAATTACGTAACTCTCTCATAATAAGTGGAAATATCAATATTGCGTATTTGTGTGGATAACATTTGTCATTTTTAATATGTTTGTGATAGGAACCAAAACTATCGTTACGATAAAAATAAAATTCAGTTGCGTGTGAAGTACTAAATTCGGTTCAATACGCAATTTGAATAATACATAAAACATTTTCATTAATTAATTAATAATATTATTATTTGAAGTGTTTTGAAGTGAAGTGACTATTGTTGATCAGTGTTCTTCGCGTTTATCGTCTCTTAAACCTTTGTATCCAGGAGTGGATTGGGACCTAAGGATGAACCTATACATTTTCTAAATAAGCAACCCATTCATAATTTTATAAATAATTTTCAGAACATATATTTATTAATTGGAAATTTTTTTAATTTGACTGAAAAATAACATAAAATATAAAATGTAGAAAGAAATAATTGTCTATCCGTTTAGATATGGATATTCTTAGACATATTTTTTTAAATATTGGTAAATGATATTGTAAGGAGATGGTTTATCGGAAAAAATAAATGTGATCGACGATTTTACAGCACTTCTTTTACACTAAAATTGGAAGATTCTAGAAGGTTTTACATGAATTTCGAGACGACTGGACGCTAATCGCAAATTCTCGAATCGTCGCGAAAGACATTTTTCTATAGAAGACCGGCCAGAAGGCCGGGCTGCTGCGTAATAGTATTTGGTTGACGTTTACAACCAGAGCGATATTAGCAATGAATGTGTGTGACCAGCGCGTATATTCCAGCGACAGTAAATAAAAGAGTAAATAAAAAATACCTGCCACGGGCGAGAAGTTTATCTACGTGCGAATGTTGAACGGAATTTTCTAGAAAGTGATCGAAGCAATGAAAACTGCGTGAGTTATTGCGAATTAAGAAATAGTGTAATGATAAGTGTGTGGAATATTCTTTAAACATTTAGTAACCGCATATTTAAGAACATTGTTCCGAGTTAATTCGTGTCCGTAATAATAATTTGTGTTCCTAATACATAAAAGTTTAAATTGTTTTAACATATTCATTTGTCTCCCACCGCCACTTTCAGTGACAATATCATTTTTTTCTTCAATGAGGCAATTAGGTATACTACTATAGGTACCTAGTATGTAGTTACATTGAAAAAAAGAACAAAAAATTTAATAGTTCGACCTTTTTCTATATGTTACTCTACAAATAATAATATATAAATTTTTATATTCTACATTCTAATGGTGCGTCCGTCCTGACGAAGATACTTTTCAATATCGAAACCGGTATGCTTTATATAAAGTTAGTTATTTTTCTCAAATTAATACAAATTTCTAGACTTCTATCATTAAGTCACCTTCCAATTTATTTTTTCTGAATCCTCCATAAACACTTATCTCAGGGCCCACATTTTTTTGAAATAGTAAATGTTTTTTGGAGGATGCAATAAAAGTAAGTATAATTTAAGAATTGACTGGTCTTAATAAGAAATCTAAACCAACATGTCTCACAGATGAATCTAATAATTTAATATTGGATGATTCTGTAATTTTAAAAACATGGAAGGATTATATTACAACTCTCTTCCAAGACTCTCGCATTGATATTAAAATATCAGAAACTAATCGAGGCCCTGTAATATTAAACTCAGAATTGTTGCACGCTATCGCAAATTCTAAGACTAGAAAAGCATGCGGACCTGACAAAATTCCTGTAGAAGTTATCAAATTAATAAATGAAAAATGAAAACAATATTGACTGCCTACTTAGACTATTTAATAAAATATACGACACAGGGATTATCCCCCAAGATTGGTTGGAATCACTGTTTATCACTCTACCCAAAAAGCAACACCCGAAGAAGTGTAATGACTATCGCCTTATAAGTCTTATGAGCCATGTCCTAAAAATATTTTTGAAAATAATACATGCCAGAATAAGACATAAGTGCGAACGTGACCTAGATGATATACAATTTGGATTTAGGCATGGATTTGGTACCCGTGAAGCGCTGACAACAATAAATATCTTATTGCAAAAATGATATGACCAAAGAAAAGATATATATGCTTGCTTTATAGACTACAAAAAAGCATTTGACAGAGTAAAACACACAGATTTAATTAGAACATTACAAAGATGTGATATAGATGAGAAGGATGTGAGAATAATTAAAAACTTGTAGTGGGAGAAAAACGCTATTATTAAACTTGAGAATGGAGCCACTTCACGAGGCATTCCAGTTCAGCGTGGAGTCCGACAGGGATGTGTTCTCTCTACCACATTGTTCAATCTATACTCTGACATGGTCTTCAAAGAAGCGCTAGATAATATTAGGTCCTTACATATGAAATTGGCGTTTAGTATGGGAGGAACATAAAGCCGTTTTTTTTTTATTATAATATATTTATTTAATCAAAGTATGTACCATTGCTATCTATGCACTTTTGCCATCTCATAGGTAGTTCATCGATCCCTTTACTAAAAAAACCATTCGGACGGGAATCAATAAAATCTTTGAAGGCGGTTTGGACTGCCCCATCGGAGTTGAATTTTTTCCTTTGCAAGAAGTTATCCAAATTTCGAAAAAAATAGTAATCTATTGGGGCAAGGTCCGGAGAGTACGGTGGATGTCTTAGACATTCCAATTGAAGCTTCTCTAATTTGGTAGCCGTCTGTTGTGCAGTGTGTGGTCTAGCGTTATCATGAAGCAGCAGTGACCTAGAGCGATTAACCAGCCTCGGTTGTTTAGCAGCTAGCTTTTCCATCATGGTTTGCAGTTGCTGACAATAGACATCTGCCGTAATCGTCTGGCCAGATTTAAGAAAGCTGTAGTGAACGACACCAGCACTAGTCCACCAAACGCTCACAAGTAACTTTTTTGGAGTCAATTTTCGCTTGGGGCATGGTTTGGCTGGTTCGGCAGGGTTCAGCCATTGCGATGAGCGCTTCCGATTATCGTACAGGATCCACTTTTCATCACAGGTAATGATTCGATTTAAAATCCCTTCATTATTGTGCCGGTTGAGTAATGCAACGCAGCAGTCAACGCGCGTTTGTTGATTTGCTTCACTCAATTCGTGAGGTACCCACCTTTCAAGCTTTGTCACCTTAACAATTCGCTTCAAGTGGATTAAAACAGTTTTATCACTAACACCGCAGCCTGCAGCTAACTCAGATGTGGTTTGCGATGGATTTTTGCCTTCAATTCTTCGTTATCAACTTTGGTCTCCGGCCTTTCACGGGGCTTGTTCTGCAGGTCGAAATTTCCAGAACGAAAACGTTGGAACCAAAAACGCACTGTGTTTTCTTTTGCGGCACCGTCGCCATACACATCATTAATCCTTCGAGCCGTTTCTGCAGCACTGGTGCCACGGTGGAACTCGTACTCGTAAATAACGCGATATTTCAAATTTTTCATTTTGTAAACTGAGTGACGCAAAGAAAAAAACAATTGAGGAAAAAACAAATGAATTATAATTTTCAAAACACAAATACATGAGTAAATAGCTGTATAAATTTGGATTTGGAATTCCTAACCAAAGAGAAGATATTTGAGATCGAATTTGCCAGTACGGCAAAACGCCAATTTCATATGTAAGGACCTAATACAAACCTTAGCGTGAAAGTCAACGGTGTGGCTATCAACAACATCAGATATGTTGATGACACCGTTTTGCTGGCAGATAGTCTTGAAGACCTGCAACAACTGCTCAGTAAAATTAATTCCACTGGCGAACACTATGGTCCAAACATAAATATTAGCAAGACCAAGTTTATGGTTTTTAGCCGAGAGAATCATCCAAATGTGTGCCTTCAATTAAAGGGTGTCAACATTGAGAGAGTAAAACAGTTTAAGTATTTGGGCAGTATTATTACTGACAATCTGGACCCTGATACGGAGATCAAATGCAGAATAGAGACAGCCCGTGCATCTTTTAATAAGATGAAAAGTCTATTCTGTAACGACGACTTAAACTTGAAGCTCAGACAGAGATTGATCAAATGCAAATGGTCAGTTCTACTTTACGGTGTTGAAGCATGGACGCTGAAGGTGACTACTCTAAATCGCCTAAAGGCGTTCGAAATATGGATACATCGTAAAATGTTAATTACGTGACATGACTAGTAATGTTGAAGTTTTACGTAGAGCAAATACAAACAGACAGTTACTCAACATAGTAAAGCTCCGTTAAATTTCATATTTTGGTCATATACCTAATGAGAGGCGAAAAATACTCCATCCTTCAGCTCGTCATGAAGGGGAAGATTGAGGGTCGCAGAGGGGTCGGAAGGAGGCGGCATTCCTGGCTTCGAAACATCCGAGAGTGGACCGGGATAAGAAGCGTGGAAGAGCTGTTCCGCACTGCCCTGGACAGGGAAACTTTCTCCCAGATGATCGCCGACGTCGGGGGGACCCGACAGGGCACATGAAGAAGAAGATAATTTTCTTAGCAAGATGAATTTTAACGCAATATTTTGTGTCGCCGGCCCACCGGGATTTCTTCCAGGGTCCACCGAGGCTAAGCTGTATCCTTATACACTTCCTTTATGCAATTCGTTGAAATTAGAAGTGAAGACTACTCGGGAATGAATGTCAAGAAATGTTTATGTAGAGGAAAACTTTTTTTTGTAGTTTCAAAGACCATATTTCTTTCATTTATGCTCTTTTTTTATATAAATATTGAATAAATAAATATTGAATATGAATTGAATGAATTGAATATATGAATTAATGTTGAATCTTATTACTATATAGACATATTCTATGCATGTACGTATTACGTATATTAAATGTATGTACTGTTAAATTGACAACGACGTTTTTTGACGTTCGGCGGGCGGATATTCCTGTTTCTTGCGATAGATAAACATAAAATATATAAATTGAACTATTACAGCGGACAATGACGGTTTTACCCAATTCTGACGTATTATATCTAAAATAATACCCCAAAAAGTCAACAGATGGCATTAAAAGGTCAGTTTCATAAAAAAACGTGACATTTATTGTTTTTCCCGAGGAGTCTTTAAGTACAACCCTTTTAATTTATTTCATGTTCCTTGCCTCCATGTATTCTACACAGTTACAGATAATTGAAAGAAGCCTGATACCAACCAATGTTCTAACTTAGAAACCGTCCGAGCCATGCTCACCATCCAGTTGTTGGGGTTGGTTGCCTCGGGGTGGTTAGTTACTCGTGGACGAGCGCAGTTGGAAGGACCAGACGCAACAGCCCTTCAAGGTAACGCAATGTTATTAATGCTACGATTAATGAATTAATCACTTAGTTGTATTGTGACCTCAACGGGAATCTAAGACGGAACTCTCGTAAAAAATAAATTTGGAGCATTCCTTATTTTTAGTTTTAATTATAATAGGCATGACAGTATTAAAGAATTAAATAATAAGTGATTTTAGAGAAGAAAATATTTTGAAAGAATTCTAAAAAATGATCCAGTTTTTAATACACATTGAGATTAATAAGATTTTCAATATAATAAAAAAAAAATTGCAATCCGCCATTTTAACTGACACCGGTTAGAGCGAATGACGTCACGCCTCAGTACTCATCACAGCGTCTTTGAAGAATGAATGAATGAATTGAATTCAATGTTTACTGAGGCTAAACGTCACGTAGACTACATGCGGTCGTTTTTACGCGAAATTAAAAATATGGAGATGAAAACGCAATTACTTGCATAAAAACTTAGTTTATTACTGAAATAATGTTATTTTCGGTAATAGTAGACGTGTACCTACAATATAGAATGTTATTTCTAAATCTGTCATCATGCCTATTGTCAGAAAACGACAATTAATTCATTTTGAATATCGTAGAACTAATTTTGTTCTAATCATTACATCTAAACAACAAACACAAAAAAATGCAACATCACAATAAAATATGGAGGTATTAATTAAAAACTAAAATATATTAGTTGTATCGAAGATATTCCAGCCTTTATTAAAAATAAATTGCTTTATCCTTGAGATTGCCAGGTTACTTGACTAAACTTTTGAGCGACACACGCTAGTGTGTTGTAATAATAATACTTATTATTATAACAGCTCTTTGATAGTCGAACAATTCCCTGACTTGTATAAGACGCGTACCTAAGTGTAAATTTCAAATTCCAGAGAAATTGACCGTCGCAGGAAGAATGCCGGGTTCGTTTCCCGGATGTAACTAAATACTTTGTCAATATGTCTATAATCTAATTTATTTTTTAATTGTGTACATTACAGATGATTTGTGTGGCGTGTGGCCAGCAATTTATAGAAGAATTACATGCATGAAGGAGTCCGTCTCTAATATCCGGCTCCTTTAGTGTCCTGAGAAATATCGCGAAGTATATGTGTAGGGATGACAAGCAAGTAAGGGGCAGACAAGTAATCAAAAATAAGATAAATACTCGGTTAGTTTAGAAGTGGGGAGAACGGCATGAATTTCATACCCGCTCGTGCTCTTTGGGGTTGCGATTATTGTCGTGATAATATGTTGATGGAAGGCATCACCCTGATATCATAAATGTTATATTAAATTGTTTATAGTTTAAAATTTCGAAATCTTCCAGTTTGTCCGCGACATGCTTACTACACAAGATGCGGCCACCACAATTGCGGCGATCTTCTGACGTGCGCCCGGCCCACAGTGAACGAAGAGAGATGCAAGATGTCCAAGCTCTGTGTTCCAGGATGCGTGTGCGGGGAGGGCTACCTGATGAACTCCCGCGACTTGTGTGTGCGCCCACATCGATGTGGTCAGTATAATATAACCTACAGCCGGTGATTTCAGATACTAATAGCTATTCCAGCTCCAAGAAAAGACATTGATCAATGTCTACGCGACTTTCAAATCTCTTCCCGGATCCTGGCTGGAACCGCCGTCAAATAGAACTAAAACCACAACGATTTTATCTTCACTTTTGCGGGCAAATTGAGTAGACAGTCTCTTTTATCGTTCGAAATGAAGTTTATTATAACACGAAATGGAACTATAAACTAGGCACGGCCAAAGGAAAAATTTTTCGAGATAGCGAACGATTCGTTAATAAAGGTAAAAAAAAAACTGACACGAAGCTACGTACTCCCTGGATAACTTGATCTAAAAATGCTTAAAAATGCTCTCTGACCAACTGATTCTAAATAATGCCAAAAATGCTGCCGCTTTTCCGAGAATCTTGTCTTTTATACTTTTTAGACAATTATTTTTTCAAAACAAAATATAAATTTACAAATATCACGTTCTTCATTCAAAATTTTCAATAATTAAAATACATATTGGCGAGTTCTTACTCACTTAAAATAATAAAGAAAACACAATTTTATTAAATAAATAAACAAGAAGGTACATAATAATATAAAAACAGTATTTAGATAATTTAGATAAGATTTTATAATTTAGAAGACATTTTCATTATGTGCAGCATTTCCCAAATTATTGGTAAAATATTGAAGTTTTATAAATCCGCTTAAGAATGAAATATTTTGGAGGAAATAATTATCAACCGTGATACGGATCAATGAAGGCGAAACAATACAGCTACATATGTTCTGATATAGTTTTTTGTACTCAGTTCATAATATAGGTAGTGTCCCATAAAAAAATAGTTTCCCGAATAATAATGTAACTTTCCATCTGACAACTTCACAGAGTACGTTGGCGCACTTTCGTACTATCACGCTCCGATGAACTGTGATCTTCGTCAAGGTGAGAATTTACCCTCCAGGAAAAGAGATCCACAGTCGGGTGGCTCTCTGTCTGGGTTAGCCACCCACGACGGCTACCAGCGGAGAAATTCTGACCACTTCTCATTTACTCAAGCCTGCCTTCTATCAAAGGCAGGAACGCGATGCTGTAAATGCGAGTCGGCTTTCTTCGGCAGGACAATCCTCAGGCTGCGAAGCAGACGAAGAGAAGTGTAGTGAAGCGGCGAGCGGAATCGTCGTTTGAAAGCAGTATCCTTTCCACGTTGGTGGTGAAGGTCGTCGGCCGGTAGGGTAAGGGTTAGCTAATCATAGGGCTTGTTTCCTGAGGTTCCGGCTGTTTTGTGTCGTTCGATTGACGACGAACTTTCGTTACAAACCCCAAACGCATCAATCGATTTCCAAAAATTATTTATACTTCGCGTTCGTTCAGTTCAAATTCCTCAAGTGGAATTTACTAGCGACGGGAGACAGGAAGATGAAATAAACAGAAGCATTGTAGCTAGTAGTGGGGACTTACTTTTCTTTTAAAACGCGCTAATAAAGAAGTCCAATTATGTGAAGATGAAACTGCCTGTCAGAATCCGGGCTGCTAAAATGAGTCATCTTAGCGAAGTAATATTACTGTACCAAGTGAGAAGAACCGGATAGGGGAGACCCTCAGAATAAAGTTACTTCTATACATAGAGAAGTCTCCATTAAGGTGGTGTGGGGGTTGGTGTGATTGAATCGACCCTTTGCAAGAAGCTACCCCCTACAATGCTGCTTCTTATTGTTGTATGGGTCACCACTCCGTATGTTATAGAGTTCGGAGTTCTCTTTTGCTGCTGATGATGATAAAAGTCGCGATGTGTTTTACAGAATTTATTGCAGATAAAAAGGTTACAAGTTATAAAATGTTGAAGAGTATAAATACACAGATATGAAATTAGTCGGCGAGGGCCTCCGGCCAATATAGAGACTACTTGAGAAGTGAGATAATGTGGGTTTTGAGTCAGCCTTCTTATACTGTTTCTACATAAAGGAAATTCGATGTTCCGTCTACACGTGGACGGAGTTGCGCTGAGACGGCGGAGTGCCGTGTCCTCTGTTTTGCCGCGTGATCAGTTTCCATTGTCCGCGGCCGTCGCACCTCTGCTGCATCAGCAGACTCGCCTGGTGTGTATGTGTTTCGCGACGCGTTTCGGGCGCCTGGGGTTGCTGTGGACACCGGCGCATGGCCGCTAAGACCTATGTCGCTGACCCCTGCTATGCGGCTCGTATCGTGTAGGTGTGTGGCGTCGATGGCTATTTATGGTAGTGTGAGTACACACTACAGTGGTTTGGACATGTCACGCGAATGTTAGAGGAGTAAACTACGGGTTGCTAAGAAGATACATCCATGTAGGAGAGAGGCGTACATAATGACATAGGCAGGTCAAATGGCGCACCTACTTTTCTCCTAAACCGCTAACGTAAACTTTGTCATGCATTCCTCTAAAAAACCACTTAGTAACAGGTCGTAACCTGTGGTGGCGCCAGTCGTGTCCGTGGGCCGTTTGATGCGGACGTGCGTTTGTTTGATTTTTGCAGTGACGAGTTTCAAGCAGATAGATTTCCTTTCTCGTAAAAGTAAGTATTTTTTACGTTAATTTATTTGTGATTGTCGTAATTTGATTACAAATAGATTAAATTACTTCGATAAACTTTTGATAACTCAAAATTCTACGTACACTTTCAGTTATTGTTTTCTGAATTTGAAGGCTATTAGGCGGACAAAATGGCATACATCTTGTTCGGGTAAAATAGCATACTATGTCACAACATCCAATGTACTCCGAGACATTAATATTAATGTTCCAGTCAGCGTGTTATCTGCAGTGCCGAAAGGAATGTATGTGGCAGGACAAGAAAAAAGAAAACCACGTAAGAAACCAACAGTATTATTATTAACCTCAACGCCAAATATAGAAGAAGCAAAAGAAAAATCCGCTCCTCCACCTGTTTCAAAGAAAAACACGCAAAAGATCTCAAAATATTTTGATTTTAGTTCCGACAGTGAAAATGATTTCTCTTCCTTACAAACTCATACTGAAGTCGGGGATGATGATATAGATTGTCCTTGTATTTATTGCAATGACCTTTAGTCCAGGTCCAAGCCAAAAGAGGTCTGGCTAATGTGTTTGACCTGTAAGAATTGGGCCCATGCATCATGTGCTGATGTTCCGAAAAAGACAAAACGTTTTACGTGTGAACTATGCATGTAATCGACTAATTTTTGTTAAAAATTTGGTATGTCATTTTGTCCACCCCACGTGTGTCATTTTACCCATCTAGGGCGGACAAAACGGTTTGTGTTCAAGTTTTTAAAAATGTTTAGTAATTCTATTGTTTTGTATTTAGTTGAGTGATCTCTATAATTCTAATTAGGTAATGAACCAAAGAATACATTTTTAATTAAAATGTTCAATATTAATAATAAATATAGATTTTATGACTGATTTTATAACTAGTATGTCATTTTGTACGCCTCTCCCCTATCTTCTTGGCAACTCCGGAAAAGGCGGCCGGCGAGTCGCCCCAGTGGTAGCCCTCGAGCCACAGAGGGATATCACTGTCCACAACGCCGACCAACTCGACTCGGAAACCCAAAGATAATATATTTCGACATTGTTCGAAAGCTTTCTACAAATAAATATGAGTCACGACTTGTTTGTCTGTTGCAGATGTCAGCCCGCCGTGCGGAACCAACGAGGTGTTTGATTTCCATCCGCGCTCGGAGGACAGACGCTGTGCGGACGTTATTGATGGGATCTATCTGCCCCGATTACCATACTACCCGCCAGGTTGTAGGTGCAAGCCGGGCTATGTGAGGGACAATAGCTATTCTTGTGTGCCACCCAAAATATGTAAGTTGATTCACACGATTTGTATTATATTTTTATACAATCGGATCAAATGGGAATTAAACAAATCGGTCGATAGTACCTATCCAAAATTGCATACTTATTTTTGATAAAAATTTATACACTTACATTAGCCAACTAACAAGTTACTGGTTTATGGCTCGAATGGTAGCTAAAATCAACTCTGTATAACGATATAAATGCATTACTTTATTCTAATAGAAAATGTATTAAGAAACCTTAAAAAAAACAGATTTTGTAGTATATTTTTTGTAGCTGTAATTGTAATTGTAATAATATCACGAACCGGAGCTATATTTAGAAGAATTGTACGAACCGAAGCAGCGCGGCGGTGGCATTCCGGTTCGCTTCAGTCCGTTCCGAGCTCTGATTACCTACAATTCAACATTTTTGAAAAACGCTATATGAACACAATCCACAGCGATAGTTTTATCATATTTGATTTTTACTACTAATACATTGCTACACTACCATTGTGATTGCAGAATGGAGCAGTTTTACAAATTACTATTACAAATATCAATTAATATTGTAACGAGGCTAAAAAGAATTACGCACTTCTGTCAGTTCTTTGAAGTTGGCACAATACTATCGAAGGGTCTAGAATTACCTCCAGCTTTCGAGAGACGTCTGTAACTTTCCAGGAACATCTGGAAGTTACGAGAACTTGCTTGAGAAGAAAACACTAGAAAAGTCTAAAGAACTCTCGAAGGTTCGAAAATCCAACGTTATCGGTATAAATAAACGGATCCAGGCCGCGGAGGGCCATTGTTATTTTGACGTTTCCAACGACGCGGCTCTAGCGGCGAATCATGTTATCTATGGGCGAATCACGAAGTAGCGATGCGCGATTACGATTATTATAACTCGAATTATTCGATTATCGAAATGTTTCGAATAATTCGATTATTAAAATCATTCAGAATTAAAATCATTCGAATATCAATTTAGCACTGCGCGATGTGACGCCAGGCAAAGCCGAGAGCCTAGTACCGATCACGCCCACCCACTCCGCGAAGCATTCAACAACGAGTGATTCTACTAACCATCCCGAATAATTTCAACACGAGTGATCACTCATGATGGTTAGTAGAATCATTCGAATGAAAATTAGGTATGAATAAAAAAGATTCTTAAGTATATATTTCTCTCTCTTTTGATATACCATTGGCTTCATATATAAGAAGAAGACAGATGATAACAGAATGTCGTAACGTATTTGACAAACGAAAACTTCTTAACATAGACAAGGAAAGAGTTTTTATTGTCTTTCTTTGTCTAATCTCCTTACAATGTGAGTGAATGTTGGTGAACGTATGTCTTTTGTCTTTTGCCGCAGCCCGCGGCTAACTTCAGACCGAATGATTATTCGAATAATTCACTCGCCGTTGACGTCGATTATTAATTCGATTATTTACTCAGTTACTAATTCTATTCGAATAGAATTAGTAACTAATGACCGAATGATTATTCGAATGATTCACTCGCCGTTGGCGTCGATTATTAATTCGATTATTTACTCAGTTACTAATTCTATTCGAATAAAATTAGTAACTAATGTCAACGCCGAGTGAAATCATTCGAATGATCATTCGGTCCGATGTTCGCCGCGATCAGCGATAATATTATTGTTTGTTAGACGTTGAATTTTAGATTTTTAGAGGGATTTGAAAATAATAGACATATATTTTTTTAAGAATAGCAATTTTGAAAAAATAGGTATGTTAAATTTTAATTATTTGGCTTTGAATAACGAATTAACATGACGCTGTGAAATACTTGGTGTATTAAATAAATAAGACATATGTTTATTGAATTTGGCATACCTAGCTCTGTTCTTATTTTTTGAGGACAATAAAAATAATTACTTTTAATATCATCCAATGTACATTATTTATATCATTTTAAATAATATTATAACCCCGATTTTCATAAAATTAATGAAAATATCGGAAGAATCATAAAAATAATAAAACTTATTACAAAAATATTCATATTCAAATTACGATAACTAATATGCATCAACTTATCATCGCTGCATATACCGAATGTAACATACCTAGTTCACAATATTTCGTAGGTAGATCCCTGCCTATGTTGAGTCAAAAACGCTCAAGCAACCATGACCTAATATCAATAGGTAGTAACGGAGATAATCGACTTCAAAGTTTGTATTTTTCTATTCAATATTTCTGACCAATATTCTGCAAAAAAGTTGAACCATCATTCAAGTAACGGTATAACGGTAACTTCATTAAAAGTATGTATACCAAAAATTTAAATTTCAATCGCTTTAATATAGGCCAAATAAAATGAAAAAACTTTAATTTCTAAAAAAAAATCTTTATAAAAGTTTTAATCATTTGGCTTGTGTTAAAGAATAGCAATCTTTATAAGTTAAAGCGAAAGTTTTAATTTTTGTTTTAAGTTATTTTAATGACGGTCCAGCTTTTTGCAAAAGATGAGTATAAAAATGCAAACTTTGAAGTTAATTATCTCCGTAACTACTGATATTAGGTCATGGGTTGCCTGAATATTTTCGATTCATAACATAGGCAGGAATCTACCAATGAAATATTGTGAACTAGGTCTGACACACCTTGTATAATATAGCTCATATGTGATGTTTAGTTTATTCTGTGATAATTGAAAAAAAAGTAACTGCGAAGAATAGACTTACAATTTTTTTTTTAAATTACTAGGCATACTTTAACGTCACTATTTTTTTTATAGAAAAATTGTAATTTTTTCATGTTTTTTGCACATACAATTACTTTGCATACTTCCGACATATGGAATTTATTCTGTACTGACTTACGGCCACAAAATGTGAGAGTATAGAGAAAATATTGTATATTAGTATTAATTTCTTTGCGGGTAACCCGCGTCAAAGTCTGGTCCTCAGAAGGATCATTCGTCAACCGAAGTTTCGCCTGAATCGCAACAGGCATCTTCAGGGTGCCTTGTTAATAAATTTCCATCACGAGGGGCAGTGCGAGCATGTCCGTTCGTATTGGAAGCTTACTACCAAGCTTTGTAGCCAGTGACATGGCCACTGGACAACGAACTTCAATGTTATTTACCAATGTTTTCGCATGGTTTGGCCATGTGGAACTGAGGAGCAAGGAAAGGTAAGGAAAATTGTTTGTCGAAGGCAGCAGAAACAGAGGGCGTCTGCGGAATTAAAATAATAAAACAATATATTCGGTGTATCAAACTCTTTTATTGTATTTTATATAACTATTAACAGGAAAATGAAAATTTTAATAAAAAAAAATACAACTTTCAATTATAATTAAATGAAGCCATATCTCTTTTGGCTTTATGCCTTTCCAAAACAACTTCGTGAATTTCCTGCCGATTCTTCAGTAGTGTTTTGAAAATCTCTAACTGAACTGCTATAATTTTTTCTCTGCATATCACTTGGAGTCGTTTTGGCTTTTATTACCTGCAAACAAAGAAAAGGTTATAAACAGAGAAACTAGAAGAAAAACAATATAGATCAAATTAAAAAACATTTTGTAATCGCAAAGACTAAATATGTAGGAAAACACGTAATTTTATCAATAATCTAACCTTCCTGGCGCATTTCTTCATATTCTCAAACCTATTTCGAAAATCTGTCAGACAGTATGCATTATATTCGTTGCGTAGTGTAGAAGTAAGATCTGACGATATGAACGTCATCTGTCGAAAAATTTGCTTGCTTTCTCTGAAAAAACATTGTTATCAGTGTTTATTACCATTTAATTAACAGCATAAACTGTTGAATATCGTTAAATCCATGAATACTTACTTTGTATCATTATCAACAAACAATTTAAATCATTGTCAAACATTTAAAATGACGTTTAAATGACGTGTTGCCATGTGCAAAATTATAGACTTTTGAAAAGTGATTTGAAAAATATTTTTCAAAGGTTGTACAAAAACTGGGGTATGTTGTTTGCATAAATTATTTTAAACCGAAGCCTCCCTAAGGCCTGGATGTTTCAAGTTTGAACAAAATAAGTGTAAATCCTGGGTTAAACTGAGTTTGACCTCAAGGTTACGCGAAATCTCACAGAAACAGTTGTTTCAAACTAAATATCCATAAGCGTGCTATAAATATTAACGTTGCAGACATAGTACATTCGTATTTTTCTTATTTATGGTCTACTAGAAGCATTCCAATATTCTGATTTGATTATCGATATTTACAGAAACAAAAAATACTCAATCTTTTTTCTAGGAATGCTCCGGTTTACATTAATTAATGAAATACCCCAGTTTTCATACAACCTTTCAAAAATTTATTTTTTTAAAGACTTACGAATATTATAAGTTATTACCTTTGCAGACATAGTATAAAGTATACATCATTTTTTAAGTATACCGTCATATTTTTTTTGGGCGCAAAAATAATCGATAACTCGTAATTCGATTACTAATCATTCGATTATGAAAATAACTCATAATCGCGCATCGCTATCACGAAGCGAAAATAGTGTTACCATCAGGCGTGTGAACTAAGCCACAGATAATTAAGTGAAGTACTTACCCTTGTGCGATATTTGAGCGAACATTATGGAAAAATTCTTACGTAGCGAAATAAACCGGAACGAATAATAAATACGTGCTGAAATTGGATGTATTGTTCTAGTGACTAGTGAATAAAGTGTTAAAAATCCTATAAAGTGATCTATTTACTAGTGATAAATTTACGAAATAGTTAATTTAAAGAATAGAGTTACATTTAATAGTTTTAAGCGACTTTTTTCGTTTGTTTAATCAATTAATTAGTAATTAATAAATCTTGTTTTAAATTCCAGCATTTTCATTAATTCCTTCTGCAGCCACGACACGTGACAACATTGACATGTTAAAGTTAATTATCCTGATCCACTAAGGATTACTCAAGATGTGATTTTTTTACACACGACTACATTTTTATATATTTTTTAAATAATAAAAAAATAACTGCCCGCCTTACTCTGTAATCTGTATTAACGTATATAACATATAATAACGTTATATTTTACACTATATAACGTTATTAAATATAAGTTATATATTTATTTACTCCATTTAGGTACATAAGTTAAAGATATAAGTCAAAGAGTCAGTATACACTATATCTCTGTATACTGAATCTTTATCTTATTTTTACATTACTATGATTCACGCAAATTTAAAAAAAAATCTTAGTACGTATCTTGTATTTTTTCATTATTGAGAACCCTTCCTTATCCTTCCTTATTTATGTGTTAACATTTTATATATTTTATCTAGAGATGATTATACAGAATACTATCACATCCAATGATATAATAAACTGTAGATACGTAAAGGGCCCTGTACACATTGGCCCAACCTCGGCAGAGCCAACGTCTCGTCCAACCTCGCAAAATGGCGGACAACGATTACACATTAAGGAGCCTGTACACATTGGCCGAGGTTGGCCCAAAGTAAGGTTGGCCCAATGTGTACAGGGCGTTTTGGCCGTGCGTAGAGACGTTTGCCAAACTTGGCTTGGTAGTCGGTTTTTCCAGCACACATCAAAAGAAAGAGGCGTGGCTCAAGTTGTCAACTTTTTTTAGGATTGTCAACTTTTTTTACAAGAAATAAAGTATATTTAAGTCTGAGAAGAATATTAAACAGTATTTTAGAAAAATGAACAGTATTTTATTTATTTAATGTATTAAATACATATTTTTTAGAGCTTCTCGCACAACTTATTAATTTACACTCTTTTTAAAAACTTCATATGCCTCACCACAATTATAACTAAAATTAAAATAAATGAGGAGCACATTTTTTATTAAATTAATATTTGCTCTATTTCTATCCTCCCGCCACTTTGCATTCATTACTGAAAAAATTCTTTCAGTAAATGCTGAGGTGGCGGGAACAGAAAGTAGATATGAGACAATTTTAGTAATATTTTTAAATTCTTCTGAGTTGTTTATTAATAAATGGCTCCACTTTTGGCCAGTACTCATTTCAAGAAAATCTTTGTCTTCTTATACTTTTTTATAAATTACTTTGAAATTTGTTAATTCTGTATATAAATCATCCATACTAATATTTCTGTGAGCGTTTCAGTCTGAATAATTTTGATGCTGAAAACAGTATTTTGTATATTTTATTTTTGTTCAACAGTAAAAATGTAGTAAATGTAGTAATGTAGTAAATGTATGTATGTAAAAAAAAAAAAAAAAAAAAAAAATGTAGTAAAAAACAATATGATACTAATTTTAACAGTATAGTTGGCAACCCTAGGCTCAGCCTGCAACGCGCAACGCGCTTCGATCATTGCGAGGTTCGCCGACACCGACGTTGGCTAATGTGTAATCGCTGTCCGCCATTTTGCAAGTTTGACGCTCTGCCGAGGTTCCCGGACCGTATACACATTGGCTGAGATGACCCAAAATGACATTGGCCCAATGTGTACAGGGGTTTTTTTGCGCAACTCAGCGAGGTTTGGCCAAACTTGGTTCATATCCATCGTTTGTCGGTATTTGAATAAACTTCAAAGAAAGCATGAGTCATTAAGCTATCGTGGAGCAATGAAAAGTTAGTTGTATGGACAGAAATTAATTATGTGTACAATGAATGAGTTTTATAATTCATATAATTTATTTCAACAACGTTATTTAGTCATAACCAAAATAATTACTATTTTTTTTTTATTTGTTTCGTCAAACCGATTGAAAATAATATACATGAATTATTTTATATTTTAAATATATACGGCTATAAAGGTTTTTACTTTAAAAATTGTACAAAATGGATAAATAATATTTTCAGAAATATTTATTATATTCAACTAGCTGTAACCCGTCAAAAATGACAATACTTTTACATGTTTTTCCTAAGGAATAAGTTTTTATTTATTTATATAAAAAAGGAAAGAAAGAAAAAAATACTACTTACTTACTTACCATCACGCCGTTTCCCCCTTGGGGGTAGGAAGAGAGGATAGAGCGCCATACTCTTCTGTCCTGACATACAACTCTCGCCTCATCCACATTCATACATCTTCGCATGCAAGCTCGCCGGTTGTTGAGGCTTCTAACGGGACCATCTTTCAGTATCTGGTTAATCTGGTCATGCCACGTATTCCGCGGTCCTGTCTTTCTGGCGCCATCTACATAATATCTTTCTATACATAGCATATATATCTTTCTTACGATTCTTTCCTCATTCATTCGCTCAACATGCCCAAACGATCTGAGCGATCCTTTTTTAATTCTATTATTTATGCTACGTTTAGCTTTACATTCATTTCATCATAAATGGATTTGCCACACCTATGTCTGACGGATCCCATCTTCACTGTATTCAATTTACTTTCGTTCCTCTCCTGCCAGCTCCAGGCTTCACTTCCATACAACAGTGACGGTATCAGAATTCCATTACTTACCACTAGTTTTGCCTCAGTATACATATTTCTATTAGAAACTATTGCGTTCAAAGCACTACATATATAATAATAAATTCAAAGCACTACATATATAAGAATAAAAGATACTACATATGAATAATAAGAATATTTCGTCGCTGTATATATAATTAATCTTATGTGACGTTTTAGTACATTCTGATATAAACGAATAAAACTGTTTTAAAAAATAATTGCACAGACTAGATTTATAAAAAATATTTTAAATAATTACTAGGCAGACTTTCTCCATTGTTATATAGTATATCTCCATTATTTATATGAAAAATGTACTAAACGGCAAAAAACGAAAAGAAAAAATTATGTAAAAAAATTTACGTAAAAAAGAAAATGGAAAAAAATTATGTAAAAATTTCTAGGGAAAAAAAGAAAAAAAAATACGTTAAAAAAGTTAAATAAATTTACGTAAAAAATTACGTACAAAAGGAAAAAATTACGTAAAAAATGTATCTACTAGCAGAAAATGATTTTATTATTATTGGTATCGGCGAGTTAATAAATACTAGCTTCGCCGATTGCTTACGTCAGCCGCTTCGCGGCAAATTGTATCTGGCAAATTTCCACTTTTAATTACGGGTAGTTTAGATATAATGAAGATAAAGTATTTATTCAGTATTTCTATAAAAATGTAATTAAAATTTCAACAAACAAAATATTCTCGACCGTAAAAAAAAATTCGATCCTGCTAGGATTCGAACCTGGAATCTTCAGATCCGCAGTCAGACGCGTTATCCGCTGCGCCACACAACACAAGGGGCACCGTCGCAAAATTATTGTATACAAAAAATCAGCGTATTTATAATATAGATATATATATGTTTAGGTACACGTATAAAGTCGAATAGCATACGTAATCCATCGCCAAAGAAAGTGCAAAAAACACTGTTTTGGGTCGCACGGTGGGAGAAATAGGCGTAAACGATGAAACAGGGCCGTACCCTGTCAAACTGTATTTGTTTAATGAATGTTAATGTTTTATAGAAAAAAAACGGTGTTATTTTTAATGAAAAGTACTGCTGAAATTACTTATTATAATCGTAGATGCGGAATTTATTTAAATGTTATATAAATCATTGAATTATAAATAAATAATATGTACCTGTGATATGAAAAAACTTGCTAGCGTTCTGAAACAAGGCTTGAACCAAAAATCTGCAGACCAAATGTCATGACCACTAGACTACCTAGTGCATCAAATAAATAAATTATTATGTTAGTATTTACGTAGTTATTTAGTACGTTAATGTTTTTTTTATACAATAATATTTGTTATCTTTAATAGTGATGTTTATACATTTATTACATAATAGTGGAATAACGGGTTATTTAGAAGAAATACGTTATGACCGCCACAAAAGGCATTAATGTTTATAATTTTTCATTAATTTTTATTTTTAAACAATCATAATTTTATTTTTAAAACAAATCTACTTACATAAAATACAAAAAATCTAAATATTCAAAAAAAAAAAGGTTGATAATTTGCATGATAATAATTTTTGGCTATATCTAAAAAATAAAAAATTTAATCTTTATTTTCAACACAAATTGGTTTCTTAAAGCAATCATGGCGCTACACTATTACTAAATAATTTTTGATTATGACATTTAATATGTTGCCGCCGCAATTTGTTACCGAAATGCATTTTTTCTTTTTCTTAAAGAGAGTTTACTTTTCCAGAAAATTCCAATTGATTTCATTATTTTCGTTTTCTATGATAACTTTTTTACTCTCAAAACAATTTCTTATTAATTTTAACATATGATATGCGCCCAAAGAAATTACAATTTCTTGTTTTGTAGATGGATGCTTAAAAGTTTTTCCCATTGATATGTTAACGGGACAGCCATTAAAAGTTAATGAAACTACTTCTACGCCAGCTGCATGAACTTTTTCTAAACATCGATTTATCAAAGAGTTCCTTCCGCTTAAAATATGCTAATGGGTGTTTGAAATTCGAATTTATGGCAGTCAAAAAAAAACACTAAAGCATCTTTTGCTACCGCAAGATCATCATCGTTGATATCGGTACCCATATCTACGTACCCATAATAATTTTCTCCGTCATATTCGATGTGCTTTCTGATAGCCATTTCATCGAGCGCTAAGTTCGCAACAATTTTATATTCAGTGGAAGAAGATTTTAATCTAAGAGCATCGAAAGCTTCAGAAATAAATCCCGGGTTACCGTTTATACTTTGGTACCACCTTTTAATGGACTGTTCCTGGCTCTACCCCAAAAAATTCCAAGAAATTCAAAGAAGAACCACAAAAGTTGATATTTTGCCGTGCGAAGTTCTATGTTGTATTGCTAAACTGTCTAAAGTTGACAGAAGTTATTTAGTAATTGAGCTGAAACAGTTTGTAGACCAATATGAGACTTTCATAAAGACTGAATGGGATGAAAATGACAAAAATGAACAAGATAGGCCAAAGCTGAATCGTGATGTAGAAAAGAGTGAGGATTATAAATTAGAATTGCAAGAAAATAATTGTGTTCACTATTTAGTGAAAAAAAGTGTTTTAGATGTTTAGCGTACGCTTTTTATGTTGTTTCTGAATTATCTCAATCAGGGCTCTTTACTAATCTTTACATAGCTTATAAGTTTATATTAACCAATCCCTAAGAATGTTCTTAGGTTTCCACGGCCACTCAGAATCTTCTGGTTTGTGTCTTCTGGGGTACTATGCTGTATACACATTAGCCCTGATGATGGACCCTGCAATGGGATCCGAAAAATCGGCCAGAAGACACAAACCAGAAAATAACTCTTCATTGTTACTTTTGAGCAAATCTTTTCAAAATAAAAAATAGGCTTAGATCAACTTTGAGTCAGGAGTTAATGTCTAATCTTTTGTTTATAAATATAATTAAGTATTAATTTAAGTAAGAATTTAATTATCGATGAAGTGGCAATTTAATTTTCATTATCGATGAACTTAAGAAAAAAATGATGGTTTAGTGCAGGTACTAAAGGATAAATTAATGTTTTAAAGAGTTTAATATTAATCCTTGAATAAATAGCGTGATTATTTCCAGTATACATAGTATTTGTCAATTACATATTTAACTTATACCTTTGATATAGATATAAAATAGGCCTACTTGCATCTACGGCTTTGAAGTTGCTTGCACTTAGCCCCCTGACCCACGTTAAGTAGCTCAATCAATGTATGTGAAAATTATAAGATGGCCGATAGATTCCTGCCTATGTTAAATGTTCAAACAATTATGACCTAATATCAATAGTTATGGAGATATGCAGTATCAAAGATTGCATTTTTTTTTCAATATTTCTGACTTATTTTTTGCAAAAATTTGAACTATCATTACAGTAACTTATATCGATTATGAAAAATTTATTTGTTTCAATAAAACTTAAATAAAACGATAAAAACCTTGTAAAAAAACATTTTTTCCAATTTTCGCAAGGTTTTTATCATTGTATTCGACTTGTATTAAAGCGAATAAATTTTTCATAATCTACATAAGTTACTGTAATGATAGTTCATGACAGTTCAACTTTAAAAAAAATGCAAACTTTGATATTGCACAGCTCCATAAAATGCAGGGGCCCCTTCACTAGTTCTCGCCGAGGGCCCCCAAGAGTGCCAGTGCGCCCCTGTCGCTCTAGCCAAAGCGAGGTTGGCCGATACGTTGGCTAATGTGTAATCGCTGTCCGCCATTTTGCGAGGTTGGACGAGACGTTGGCTCTGCCGAGGTTGGGCCAATGTGTGCAGGGCCCTTAATAACGTTATATTTTACACTATATAACGTTATTAAATATAAGTTATATATTTATTTACTCCATTTAGGTACATAAGTTAAAGATATAAGTCAAAGAGTCAGTATACACTATATCTCTGTATACTGAATCTTTATCTTATTTTTACATTACTATGATTCACGCAAATTTAAAAAAAAATCTTAGTACGTATCTTGTATTTTTTCATTATTGAGAACCCTTCCTTATCCTTCCTTATTTATGTGTTAACATTTTATATATTTTATCTAGAGATGATTATACAGAATACTATCACATCCAATGATATAATAAACTGTAGATACGTTACAAGCGTGAAATCGTGGCAACTCAAAAAAAGGTAATTGCCTTACTTGCATTCGTTATCGAACGGACCTTCTTTGTGATTGGATGCGACAGTACGCTGAAAAAAGAGTCCCGGGGGAAAAGGAACAGAGTATCGTACACTATTGTAAGAATGAATGTGTTATTTTAGTCACCGTGACTTCAAATAACCAGATTTTACTGCATTTGCTACATTTGAAATCAGGATAGTATGGGAATAACGTGTCTATTTCTAATACATCAATGATCACATAGATGTTTTTCCTTGTTATGAAAATAGGACTTACTTGCTGGGCTGGAACAAGGTCCGAACCTGCGACAAGGATCAGACAAGACATTGTAATAACAGTTACTATACATTTTTCTAGGTTTGAATATTGGCGGACATCACAGAATACAATAATCTCGGGACCAAAACCTTCAAAGACCATCCATCGTGTTAAATTTATGGTTGAACATTATTATCAATTTTCATAAAACTAACAACTTTATGTGGTTTATACATTTTTTTTAAAATTAAGAATTCTGTCTTTTATTATCTTAGAAAAAATTAATTGCTCTTAACGTTTTATAAATATGCCTCATACTTGTTAAAAAATAAATATCTCTTTCTACTCAACAACGTTATATTTTATTTTTGTTTGATGATTATAAATAAATCTTGTATCTAAGTAAGAACCCGGCGAGTACATACATGCAAAACCTACGTAATTTGAAACCTTAAAAATGGTGGTAGCCTTATTGACGACATATTCAGCAACTGATTACGAATGTTTGGTCCAGCTATAAAAAATCCACGACAAAGGCCCACGCGACATTAAATTCCGTTGGATTGCAAAAAAAAAATTTTAAAACTTTTTTTTATGAAAGAGTTTTAAATAAATGAATGAATTTTTACGAAATCATTGAATCATACGAAATCAGTCATAGTCGATTTCAATATGCCATCCATCTGAAAGGAATAATAGAGATGTATTTCTGAATTTTTGTGGTGTATCAACATCTATATATTATACACAAATATATGCCAGATTTTTAAAATAAATACATAATATAATTATCTAACGTTTGATAGTAATATATTGAACTAAAAATAATAAAATCGCACCTTTAATAAATGCAAAATGATTTTATGGTAAAATTATTAGTATAATTAACTAGATTTTTTTTATTTTTTTTATTAATTTAATTAATAAAATATTTACAATTATTTTTTTTTTGTATGTGTATACCTCGCCAAAAAGAATTACGATTCTTGTATGTGGTGAGGGATAACCACTTAAAATCATATAGGTAGGTAATCTAATTTATTATACTTATATTCAAGAACACATTCTTATTGTGAAGTCGCATTTTTTTCAGAACAAAGTTCTGTGAAATTTAAAACGAAATTTATTAATCAATTAGAAAGACATACAGAAAAATCGTCCTCCTATCCGGGGCAGGCACGTTATCTATTATATAGCGTAAATTGCAACAAGAACACATTCCATTAAGAATGTGTTTTTGAATATAATATATATGTGTGTTGTATCAAATGTGTCCAAAAATAAAAATGAATTAACGATTAATTCTTGCGTCCACTAGCGGCAGTTACACAAAGTAATTTGTGCCTACCGTACCTACCACAAAAAGTGGATTGCTTTAAAAATGGATGAATACGTTAATCAATTAATAAATGAGACTTACAGATAAGGTCGATACATTCACGGAAATATAGGAGGCCGCTATCCGAGGTCCGAATCCCGGTAGCAGCAAATATTTTTTCGTTGATTTTATTTTTCTGTGTGTCTTTCTAGTTGATTAATAAATTTGGTTTTAAATAATATACTTTTTAACACCACTAATTTGTTGAAAATACCATAATATTTTGGGGTCAATTGTCCCTTCAGGATACAACGTATACTAAAAATTATAAATCGAAGTACAGACATTAACAAAATAAAAAATAAATATATGGCAAATGAATAACCATTTGCAAAATGTTTATAATAATTAATTCGCTATTAATTTATTTTTTATTTATCATTTCTTCTTATTCTTATTTTTACATATCAGACCCACAAAACATCACATGGAAATTTGTCTGTAGGTGCTTTACTTTCTTATTATACTTTTTCTTATTTCCAAAATTTCTAATTTATCCGACTTTAATTCTGTATTATTTGTATGTAAAATTTTAAACCCTTATTAATGCCGAATTAATGATAAACAAAGTATATTATTATATTAAAAATATATATATTTTATGAATCTTTTACAATGAGTCCCCTTATCCATACAAGTTTTTAATTTGCGAACAAAAAATTAATGACATTGTAAAAACAATAAGAAATTTAGCGCTGGTACACGTATACTATTTTACAGAATCGTTAAAAATATGTCGTTTGTCGTTTAAAGCAAAGATTTTCCAAGCTATTTTCGTAAAAATAAACCGGCCATTAGTGTACCTACAAAATCTATTCGGGGTTAGTTTTTTCCAGATAATAATATAGTTCTAGATAATAAATTCAATTAATTTAAAAAATGTTTAAAAAAATTTAAACTTGATAATTAAAAATTTATTTAAATTCAATATAAATATAAAGCAGATCTGTAGGGATTCTATTTATTCCTGAAAGATCATCAATTTGATTTTAATTTATAAATCAGATTATAAAACGAGTTAAATATATTGGACGTCTTTATTGTAAAATTGTATCTCATAGTTAATGTATATAAAATATATATATTGAATTACACATAGTAAATGTTCACTGCAGCCTCGATGCCAACTTTTCGGCTTTTGACAAATATATTCTGAATTTTTTGCTCAATCGAAGACGAGAGAATTCTGGAACAAGGCAATTGAAGATTCCTTGATCATGCGTTGGTAGTTGAAGGCGAGCGTGGCCACAGAAATGGTGCCAATGATTACAATGCCGTAAAGGGCTCTGGACAGGACCTGAAACAACATAAACAATGCATTATATTAAATTTCTAAATCCTTCAGTGGAGGAAGACCCACCAAGAGTTGTAGAGTCAAATGTGGTGATGATGATAAATCCTTCACAATCTTTGCGTTAAAGTCGGAAAAAATAAAGAAAAAAAAATTTCAACAACTCATTAAACTTTTATTTTAAAATAATATTTTAAAAAAATGTAATTTTACACTACAATACAATCCATAAAAAACTGCATTAGTTAAGAAAAGATCACCCAATGAAAAAAGCCCAGGATAATCGTTGCCAAAAGGAAATAAAACAAATAATACCATCAAGATATTATATTATTATATTATATATAAAAACTCAATAAATACTTCTTAGAGAAACAAAGTAGTCCATTTTAGTTTCTAACTCGGTTGCTTCATAATTTCATAAATTGTAATTAATTCGCCGTTTAACTTTTTGATACTATTGATAATGTATATTATTTCTTTTTTATACTTGTACTATTTTATATTTACTCTGTATTTAAATTTTATATCTTTGTTATTTTATTCTGACTTTTGTCACTTTTACGCTTTTTATATTTACTCTGTATTTTATATCTTTTATCTTTGTTATCTTCTACTTACTTTTATTTACTTTCTCAATTTATATTATAAATTATTTTTTCATTTTATATCATAAATTACTTTGTCACTTTATATTATAAGATGTATTTTGTGTAACATAAAATTACTTCTTAGAGAAATAAGGCAGTCCATTTTAGTTTCTAACTCTGTTGCTACATAATTTCATAAATTGTAATTAATTCTCATTTGTTAACTTTTTTATACTATTGAATATATATTACTTCTTCTTAATACTTTTGTTATTGTATATTTACTCTGTAATTTTTTTTTTTTATCTCTGTTATTTTATGCTTACTTTTAACATTATTATGTTATTTTATATTAACTCTGTATTCTACATATTTTATCTTTATTATCTTATGCTTACTTTTACTTACTCTCATTTTATATTATAAGGTAATTAGTACAACATCAAATTACTGTAATAGGTTTTGTAACCGTTGAAATAAATAAATAAATTATAAATTGTAAGAGAAAACACTCAATAAAGTGCACCCAAATAATAATTTTAAAGCATAAAGTATTTGTAATTTTGACAATTTTATTTTTGACAAATTTATGCAACAAAATATTAATCTCGCTAGTTCAACTTTCTGGTATCGTGCAAAAGAATGAAAAATTACTTTTATATTTTGAATGTTTCGAAATTTTAAAGAAATTTCGAAATTTTTTGAATTTTTAATGAAATTTTATTGAAATTTTAATGAAATTTCGAAATTTTTTGTAGCCCGGTTAATCAAAAGTACGGTATTGCGTGGAAGTGTTAAAATGTTCAACTCTCTAACATGAAGAAATGGAAGTGTTTATTTTATTTTAAAAAATGTATCTTCAGAACGAAAGGTATATATAATATTTATATATTTCCACCTATTGACGATCTATTTATCTCATTTTTCAAAGAAATTTGATACGTTGTGTAATAGCAGGTCAATATAAAGAATCAGTTTCATTTCAAATTAGTGATGGCCAGACAGTTATTTTAACGGGTTACACACGGTACAGTTATTTGATATTTGCATATGATTGGTAATTGAGGTATAACTGAATTATCTAGTACCGATGGTTGCCCGCTGACTTGTGAAAAATCAATTACCAATAATCGATACAAATCTCAAATAACGGTTATTACCTATGTCACCCGTTAAAATACCATTACTATTTTAAATATTGTGTGAGTGTTATATTAGGATGTTAAGTATGCATATAGATGATTTAATGCATACACATGTACTTAATTATTTCAAAAATTATACAAAGAAATTATTATACATTAGATATGCAGATTATCAACAGGTCGTTAATTCCCCTGATTTCTTGTCATAGCACGACTTTAAAATAAAATATAAAAGCATTTCATGACGATTGTAATAGTGACAAGAAATAAAACTAATACTTATGTTATAAATCAATAAGTTTTGCAAGATATCAAATTCCCGCACAAAGTTAACTAAGTATCGGGAATTTGATTAGTTTATAGTAAGTTAACTATGTTTATTAAAATTTGAAAGGATTACTTTCGAAATAAAATATAATAGTTTGTGTATTTGGGAAGTTTGTTTAGTAGAGATGCAAGGCTGAGAATGATATCGAAAGGAGAGTGACTGCGGAAAACAAAGTAAATGGTGCTCTGAATACAATTATGGCCAATAAAAATCTAAAGGAAGCGAGACTAGCGGTACATAATGGAGTTCTGGGACCAGCTCTTATGGAACTGAACCATGGAATTGTCATAAAAAGAACGAAAGTATACTGAGTTCGATAGAAATACGAAAGTGGGGAATGAACGAATTAAAAGTAAATATAATACTCGCCGTAGCGTAATAGATAGAATAAAGAAAGGACCGCCGAGATGATTTGGCCTTGTGGAAGGGGTGAAGAGGAAAGAGGCGAGTGTTGAAGGCAGCAGAAACAGATATTGAAGGATGGCTCTGTTAGAAGCAACCGAAGAGCGTGCATAAGAACATTTATGAAAGTGGGCGAAGCAAAAGTTGTGTGCCTGATCGGTGTGATTATCTATCCTCTCCGCCTACGCCTTTGGTAGCGGTGTGATGGTCAGTTAGTTAGAAACTTTAAAAGTTCGATATTATTCCTGGGTGCAAGTCCTGAAATGTACTGAATTAACGACGGTGATTGTTAACATTTATTTTTAGGTGTATTGTTTGTTAGTAACGCTTTATTTCGGGGTGGGCTGGCACCGCACTTGGACGTATTTATAGCTTCAGTAAAATTGCGCACATTTTACCCATCGGAAACAAGTTTAGAGGAGTTCTCCGTACAACGAATGTACCTAATAGTGCCAAACTTACGTTATAGTATCAAACCTGAAATATTTTTTGCAGTTTTACACTATATATAGTATGTAAGAAAGTTTGAAAATTATGACATTTGAGTTCGGGGGGTGTTGGCAGATAACAAGTAATACGGGTACAAAAAATGTGTAAGTAAAACGTTTAAATATAAGGTATCTGGTATAAAATATGAAAAAAATTTATTTGTTACTATAACGTAAGTGACATGATTATTTATAGAGCTAAGAGCGTCTGACTGAAGAAATGACCCGCGAAAAGCGTCTGGCAATGATTAGTATACTTATGATTAGTATACTAGGCAAGAGCGTATAGTACTGTCTCGTTTAACATATTAAAAATAAGGTTTGTTGTTTTCACTTTTATTTACTGATTTTTTTGTACCTGTATTATCTGTTATCTGCCAAAATTCCCCAAGTCTCAAATGTCATAATACCCAAACCTTCTTACCTACTATAGTGCCCATCTACAGAAAATATTTCAGGTTTTATACTATAACATAAGTCTGGCGGTCGCTGGCTTTTGTCTATAAGGAATTATGAAAAAAATGCTTGTGTCTACGAGTCTTTCATACGAGACATCTCCGTTTCACCAATTAATTCGTTGTTTTTAGCATTGTCAGGTACACAAGTTATAAATGAATTGAGTTATGTAAAATTCTAACCCGTAAAATACAAGTTTTTATTATACTCCCTTTCTCATTTACTAGTGGAAACAGGTTTGGCGCTTAACCTACGCGTTGGGCTCGAGTCGGGCGACGCTACGAAAGCGAGTAATAATTTATTTTTTTTAAATCCAAATTTATACTATAATTATTAATTTTTTAACGAAAATTTGTTAGATCATTTTTATCGTCACCACGAGTCTGTCTGCAAAATTTCAGCTCGATTAGATCACTTGAAAGGGTTAAAAATTGATCCAAAGTTTTTTCGACAGACAGACAGACAAGAAAGCAAGCAAGCAAGCAGACGCTACGAGTTAAAAGAAAGGGAGTAAAAACTGCAGCACATGTTTCAGATACATATTACATACCATCCTTTCATAAAATATGTTGTTCTAATTCACCCCGACACACCTCGTACACCAACATTTTTTGTTTTAAAAGTTTTCGAAAAAAACGTGGATATTCTATGTTAATAACACCACAATTAATTTTTTCATAAAATGATGTAAACAGGCGGAGAAAAATACTCGCATCTCAGCCGACATCAATGCGGCTTTTCACATCATTGTGACACGTGTACACAGACGAGATTTGTCTCAGAGACTTATCTAGAGATAGCGTAAAGGACGGTGCAATTAATCATTTCTGCAGAGTAGAATGACACATCTCGTACATACTGAGCTTTAATAACAAATCTCTGTAACGAGAGACCAAAGTCTCATCAGAGGTAAAGAAATTGGGAAAAAATTATATGACAATCAAAAATATTTTCAATCAGTTTTTAGTCTAAAATAATAGATACTGGTAAAAGTTAAGCCCTAGCCGTTGAGTCCCTGTTTTATATTTAAGTGTATTGGCCATCTGGTTGAGAGAACTGTACTGGGTATCTTTCACATTTATCAACGAGTACTTAGATCAGTGCACGTGGGCTCAATAGTGCCGTGAGGCGTGCTGAGTAGCGGGTGAAGCTCTTTCAATAACGATTCACTAATGTATTGAGTACATTCCAAACTCCAGATTGACTGCGCCCGAGAAGAACTGAGGTTTCAATTCCATGTGAAGCCAAGCCCCTTGATATTATTTGTTAATAAAAAAAATTGGGAGCAAATTATAATGCTACGCCTTTTATACGGATGAGATGAGAGGAGTTGATCAATACAGAGTTGGGCACTCATTGGGTATTCATTGTTTACTGAATTTTTAAGGAAGAATCAATTGAGCATCTGCTACACACATCTGGTAGTGACAAAACTTTGAGACGAGATATCAATGCCTTATCCGGGTACATGCTCCATAAAACTGCGAAATCCGCCGAGAACGAGACTACAGCCACAATCTAAGGAAAGAAGATTGAACCAATCTATAAGTATATATCATTATCTCTTGTACATCTTGAGGGAATGAGATATCTTAAGAATAAACTCAAAGTAACGCAAAGACGCGAGCTAGGTAAAAATAAACGTCCGAATATGAGTATTGGATGTATGGGGACTACCTCATATACAGCCGCAACCCTGAGCAGACCTTCAACACGTACGTAGTAAGCAAGGCGCGATCTCCAGTGACACGTGATACAGAGGCACATTGTATAGCCGCGACTTCTGCAGCGGACAGCAGGTCAAACCAAGGTCCATGCGCCAGACGGTCGTCCGAATCCTCAACGTAGACAAAATAGAGGCACAGCAGTGTACACGAGTCATCGACACAGGTGGATGCCCGGAGCACCGTCAGCACACGCATACAGCCGGACTTCAAGAGAGTTCTTTGTTCCCAAAACATATAAAAATAGTCGACGCCTTGTACGGGCATGTCAGTCTCTCAACTACCCCCGGCGTAGGCCGGAGGCGCTGTTCCGTCGAGTCTTTATCATTGTCTGTATAACTTGTAATTATTTTATCGAGTAAATAAATCCATCAAACATTCCACGACTTTGGAGAATTGCATAAGGGGTGGTGACCCTAAATAAACCTTCTCCTTATTCATCGGTCACTGCAACACGTGGGTGGAGCCCTTCTTTCCACATCTGGAACTACAGACGAAAGAAGAGAACACACGCTCCCCCACAGATGTAATAGAATACACATCGATCGGACGATGGACAACCGTTGGGTATATGCAGAGTTCCAGAGGTACCTGAGAAGAAATAAAAGGACGACAGACCGCCTTAAAACTCGCTAGATTGATTAAATCACGAAACTTTGATATATAACATAGCAGTGCATAACAGTGTTCGGAGAAAACTGCTGATAATTTTGAAAAATATTTCTTTGTCGATTTTCCTAAACAATTCCAAAATTAAGCATGATTGAAACAATATTATCAATTTTATCATTTATTGCAGAAATAAAAATTCTTGAGATTTTTTGAAAAAAGTTTTTTACCTTGTCCTGCCACTTTCTGTTACTGATGCAGTTGCTGTAGCCCATGTCAGTGAAGGTGACGGAGTTGTAGAGCGGCACCCAGAAGAAGGGGGCAGCCCAGAATAGGAAGTCGTCCAGCTTCTTCCTCAGGAGGTAGGAGGGTCTCGTGACCAGGTCTCGCATCTGGGCGAGGAAAGTCCACAGTAATTTTATGCAACATTTTTGTCAGTTTATTGTCAAATAATAAGAAGTCATTTATTCAAGGAAGTTCAGAAAAATATAATTTCTTTGTTCAGCAATTTCTTTGTTCTTCAGTAACAGAACTTGCAACGAAGTGTCTAAATTAAAATAAAATATGCGCACATTTCCTCGTGCGCCAGAATATTAAAATATCTATCTTAATATAACAATTACTGAAGATATCATATTAAAATTAATTCATCAGAATCCATATATTTTGAATATGGGTACCTTAAAATGACACAAACTAAATTACTTAATCAATAAATAAATTACCAAACCAACGATGTTTTAAAAATAAAGAAAATTGCTCCACTTTATGACACTTTATAGACATTATATTTATGATTGTATGAACTTGAGACAAGTCTTTTTTCCTATAATATTACAACGTAAATGGTTATCTTAAATTTAATAAAATTATTGAAAAATCTATCAAATTTTATTTACAATTTATGTTTAAAAAAAAACTGTTTTTAATATTATTTTTTGTGTTTTTAACTATTTTTACATACTAGGCATATTCATAAGGTGAGGGCCGTTTAGCCATTAAAAAAGTAAACCCGTGAGAAAAGATTTTTATTGACAGTTTTAGATTTCTACATACTTCACTTTTACACATAACCGACAGTCAGCTTAAGGCATTTAACGTAACGCTGCACCAGTTCCTTTAAACCCTCTGCATAGAAGTTCACCGTCTGGGAACTGAACCAGTTGACAATGGCAGTCTTGAGTTCCTCATCATTTTCAAACCGTTATCCACCAAGCCACTGTTTCAAATGCAAGAAGAGGAAATGGTTGGATATTTTCCACCCGTCCTGGGGTCCAAACATCGATATTGCATATCTCCGTAACTCTTGATTTTATATCGTGGTTGCTTGAATATTTTCAAGGTATTATAAAGACAGAAATCCACCTGTAAAGTTTTTGCTACTATATGGGACACATCCTTAGACATAGTGCGTAACTCAGAATATTAATTGAGGGAAGAAAGGCAGAGGGGAAAAAGGTCTAGACAAAAATACATTAATATTGTGTATTAATATTATTATCTGGAGTAGGCTGTGAAACATATGGACAGCTCATAGAATAATCCAAATCCAACACCATTTTACAAAAAAAAAGTCGAACAACGACTATTTTCCACTATTTTTAGTAAATTTGAGTACTGAAATAGTCCGGACAAGACTGCAACTGAGAAGCTGGTGGTGCAAAACAAAGTCGAGGAAACCCTATCCGCGAAAGATGACCAACTAGACTACTAGACGAACGTTTTGTCAGTGGTGTCATCGCTGTCAGTCACCATGACTGCCAAGCCAAGAGCATAGCAAAATAGAAGAAGATTGCAACAGTCAACTTCAGGATAGCGTCCAGAACGAGAGTAAGTCAAACATTGCACCGACAAGAGCTTTTGCTAAATTTGAAAGAAGATGATTGTCCCGGACGCCAGCCTTGGCAACTCCAAACGGCTACACACCCCAAAACATCTATGGACAAGGTATGACTGGAAGTCGCGCCAATAGCAAGCTAGTCCTGCTATTTCTTGCTGCGACGAAGTACACGCATCGCATCGGTTCTTTCTGCACAATGTAACTTGTAATAGTTCTCAACTGTTAGATTTTGTCATGAAGTAGAGATTTTTTTTTATTTCTTAATTAATTATTTATGAGAAACTAACAGTACAAATAAAAATCAGGATACATATGAATATTAAATAGTATAGACGCCATCTTACAATTTTCCACAGAATTAACATTTATTTATACATGTTATATATTATGTATTAAAATATGGAAACAATAACTTAACAATATATAAAAAAAATAAAAGGTTTAAGTTATGTTTATCTGAGATCCTTGTGTAAATAAAACTGAACCATTAGTACGAATGTCTTATTTATAAAAACCTATGCCATCACTCCCATTTCCTTTATAATTTGTATAATGATAATTTGTAACACGCACCTAACTTAAAGGTAAAATTTTTCTAAATTATTTTAAAAATTGAATTACCATATTTGGAACAAATGCAAAGATTTTGTCTATACGAGACTTGTGATATTACCTCAACGTAGTTATACATAGCCAAGTCACAGATGGCATGCGCATCCTTGGCCCTGTGTTCTGAAAAGTCTTGGAGAGCCTTCGCCAGCCCGCCTTCCTTCCCCGGCCTGCTCAGCAGTCGGTCCAGCAGCAGGCAGTCCTCGAAGCCGGCGTTCATGCCCTGGCCGTAGAACGGAACCATAGCGTGGGCCGCGTCCCCTATCAGGATGGCCTTGTCAGCGACGTGGTAGGGTCGACACTGCGATTAACATACATGCTCTTACATCTCAATTTCAAAATGGAGGCACAAATTTAATAGTCCATTTATGATAATATGATCCCTTAAATAATAGGCATAATATGATCACTTTAAGGCTGGACGTCCGTTTTGCAAACTATTAAATGTGTCGAATTGCGTCAATAGATCATGCTCTTTCAAGACGTAAGTAAGATGCAGTTTGAACCTAATATCGAATATACATCGCACTTTCGTCACATATTTACGTATTTGTTGCCAAAAGAGTAAAGTCAGAGATGATCATATTCTTCGATTTCAAGCGCCATCGAAATACCCAGGCATCGCCGAGGCGCTGCTGTGCTGCCGTAAATTGACATGTGCCTTTGCCGCTGGCATGCGGAGACTGATTTGAAAATCATTTTGTTGACGTATATTTAATTTGGAATTTTTATTTTTAAACGGCAAATTACTTGTTTTTAATTAAAAAAAAAAAACTTTTAAATAGTAGTTAAAGACTCAAAGTGCAATATATTCTTTTAAAACATTTCAATCAATTTTAACAAAATTTTATTTATATTTATAACAGCTTGTGAAATCATCAAAAAACATAAAAAATTTATAACATTTTTAAATTATTTTAATACGGTTTCATCACAATTCTAGCTTTATACTCGTTTGAAAAATTTTGACCGCGGCCTGTCAATTAATGCCACAAATTATTTTTATATAAGGAAAGACCTTCTAAATTATCGTCCTAAAAAATTGCAGTATAGCTGCAAAAAAACACATATTCGTAAAAAAATGCCGAAATGTGCATTTGCGAAAGTACTTGAAGTAATCAAGTAACTCCCAAACAGCCAATTAACTTAAGTTGCCGCCCGAAGTTGATGAATCGTCTTCGGGTAGTTGCGCGTAGACGAAATGTCACCCGCATTCTCACACTCATGCTCTTGGCAAGTAGAATAATTCTTAATTATTTATCTCTATATTTGAGGGTGTTGAGCATTAACCGTGATATGAACATTTGTGATTAATTCCAAATAGTACACGGTTATCGTTGAGTCATTATTTGTATACTTCAATATTTACGTATCCAGATCAGGTGCCATGGAGAGGAATGAGACTTAATATCTCGTCTCAGAGATTTATCGGTAAACTTCGGTATGCTACATCATTTTACATTGTATACGTTTAATCTTAGTTCGCTTGAGGCGATCGTCCGGCAAAATGAACAAATTTAACATTTTTTTCTGATTTTCTTGCGTTTTTTATCACGTTTTTGTTTGTAAATAGGTATATCATTTTAATTTTTTTTATCAGGTTGCCTATATTTAAGATACGCATGTTTATTATTATACGCATGCAGTGTATTAAAAACACAACAATTTTTTGTTTGGTAATATCTTACTTTCACGGATACGAGGGGCAGAGGTTTTCCGCTGAAAAAGTCTTGGACTAGCTTGTCTTTTCCGATCAGAGGAATGGCGTCGGGGAAGTGCGTCTCGAAGAAGTCGAGGAGAGCCTCGGGAGAGTCGAGTATCTTGAACTTGCTGAAGGGCATGAAGAGGGTGACGGTCCAGGAGTTGTCCTGGTTGGGTAGAGCTATCATCATGAACTCCCCGCGCGGCCAGATGTGCAGGAAGGTGTGCGGCATCGCGAACTGGAATACGAGATACCTTGTAAGTTTCTTGGCCACATTTGAATATGATGATAAATTAATGTCTCTGTTTCGAACAGGAACCACGGTGATCGAGTCGACCACGTAACCATCTGCACCACGGAAAATGCAATGTAAATGCATTTTGTGTTTGTTAATTATAAGATCGTATTGTTATACACATAAATTTGAAGATATATTAGGATAAAAATAAATATATTTGGGGCCCTAATAAGGGCCTTTTTCTGTAAAAATGTTATACCTGATCCAGCGTGTATCACGTTCAAGCGAGCGCGGAGCGCCGCATACATGAGCGACGCGCTGATTGGCTGATGCACGCTGGGTCTGACATGTTGTATTGAATAAATGGGCTGGATTCGAAAAGCAAAATCAGTCTCTCCGAGTTTCTTCTTTACTCTTCAAGTTTTTAAACAGTGTTTTAATTATCAATCTTCTCACCGACCTGCTCCTATTACAGTTGCCGGCAAATTTCTTGAAATTTTTGGCAAAGTGGGGGAATGCGCAGAAGACAAAATTTGGGTCTCTTTGGTGGAATGGTACATACGCAAACTTCCCCCCACTACGCCGTAAAATTTTAAGATGTTTGCCGGCTACTGTATCAAAGCCAGCCAAGTGAAATTTGGCGAATTAACCCGTTTATTACTGTATTACAAGTCTTTGTCCTGTGCAAGATATGTCTCATAGAAACGAAACTATCTATATAAAAAAATATATACAATCTTTTTTAGGTATCTATCTATATGGCTTACGTCACAAGTAATAAGCCCTGTAGATCTTTCATAGGTGACTGGTCGTAAGCCACACTGGTTTAAGTGATCACTTTACACAATATAACATTCACCGATTCCATCGATCCAACAAGTTACATACATACATATGTCAGGCGCGGTCGCTTCATACATGCTTTGGATGCTCCGCATCCCTTGTGTTCTAGAGTCAAAAAGCTTTGAACTTTTTGTTTCTAGCCGAATACAGCACTCCAGAAAATAAATTAGTCCAGTATTTTAGAAAACAGTCGTAAGTCGTAATACACATTACGACAAGGCGCGCGTACGGAGCGACTCGAAATACACATACATTCTCAACTTTGAACATCTACGAATCAAGTAAACACAGCCACCAGCAGTGATGGAATCTGTAACGAATTCCGCATCCACACAGAGTTCAAAAATTCGATTTTCGCGCATGTGCATTCATTTCTGCTTGTCGAGATCTTCGGATAGTAGATACGGACTTGAAAACAGCATCCAACGGAGTCACCCGAGGACTTCCGAACGTAGCCGAGCAGCCACGGCTGAAGGGCCGAGACATATTACGGAACGAGCTGATTGTTTTGAGGATTTTGTTTGTGTGACGTATATGATGGATGGAAATGGTGAATTTGAATACTTGAAACCGAATTATTGAAACATTGAGCGTCGTTCAATTATCTGTTTAAATAAACATTTAAATAAAAAATGAATAACAACGTGTTCTACACTGTAAACGAAGGAATTGAATTGTGTGAATGCATAATTGAATCGTAAATGCGTAAAAGTTTTGTATTTCGATATTTGCGAAACAAAACATATTCCAGATACTCCGAAGGAAAACCGATTCCACTTTCGAACACAACGCCAGGAAATAAATCATTTCTAAGATGTTTTCTTGGATTTGTGGTTATGCTAGATTCTCCAAATTATTTTGCTGGCTGTGTCTTATATTTTGAAATGAAAATAATACTAACGTGTGGAATAAGCACGGATTAAACGGTTTGAAAACTCTTTCAAGAACTAGGAAAGGACACACGAGTGCCCTCAACAACATAATATTATCTTATCTTAACCTCACTTGCAATTTTCCTCAGTGAATTTTCCACAATGAAAAGGACTAAAACGTACAACCGAAGCACACTAGGCGAAAACTGACTTTCCTTGCTATCATTTATATTGAGAAAACACTCCTGCTGTTTTTAAAAGAGAAGACAAAATTTCACAACGATTTTATAAAGAAAGAGCGTCGAATCGAGCTTAAGTTTAAATAAATGAAAACTCGGGAACGTAATGGATTTTTTAATACAGGTACGAATGGCGCATGAAATTGAATAGAAAATTGTTGAAGCGTAGCTTAAAGGATTTATAAAGCTTATATGACAGACTATTTTTGTTACTAGTTGCATGAGCTAATCTATATTTGATGGTAGGTATAATCTTAGTTTCCAGCATCCCTTCTATCAAAAGTCACTGACCGCCTTTGATATATGTATGTATGTAACTCGTTTTATTTAATTTAATACAATTACAAATACATCGCCATTTTTGGTTGAAAGTTGTCATTCCAATGAAAAATTATGCATGTAAATGTGAGTTTTTTGACTTGTAAAATTGCGGTTTTGGTGGAACCGGCTTAAAAACATGCGTGCGAATCTGATACTTGTTCACATCTTGTTGACCTTCACAAAAGTAAAACAGGTTTCCTGTGTAATAGATTATGTAAAATGTTGCAAAACGCATTCATAAAAGATTCGATTGAAAATTAAAGAGTAGGTAATCAATACGAATATTCCGTCTACAATAGCACTCTTCATATTTGTAGATTAAGATCCTGCCCAGACTTACGTTTCCATGTTTATCGGGTGGAATGCACAGCTCAAGGTATCCGTGTTCGATGTAGGTCTGACTGAAGTCGAAGAGGGGCTGCTTCATCATGTGTCTCCTGACCGAGGAGAAAGCTCCGTCGGCGCCCACCACCAGGTCCGGCTCCACCTCCACGGTGAGCCCAGTCTGGGTCCTGGAATATTAATGTCCGCTGCTGACTCATTTCTAAATACACATGTCGCTAGGAGACGGAGAGATCCATGCTTGGCGTAAGCCTGAGAGATTAGAAATGATGAAATTAGGGATAGAACTAGAGTAGTGGACATCACGGATCGTATAGCGAAGCTAAAATGGAAATGGGTTCTGAAATGGTGACCTTGGTAAAATAAAACAGGCGTCGGAAAATCTCAAAAGAGATGGACTGACGATATAGTCGCTGTGGGAGGAAAGAAATGGCTACAACTAGCAAATAACAAGGAAGGATGGAAGGGTATGGAAGAGGCCCATATCCAGCAGTGGAGAGAGAGATCAAGGCTGAGGAATGAGAAGAAGAAGATGTCGCTAGAAATCATCTTATCAACCTTTAAATAATATGTTTGATGATTGAAGAGAAAGGTGTATAAGTTATTTAAATGTCCTTAAAATATAAAAACAAAAAACATTAATGTTTTTAACCTTATTAAATTTTTGGTTGAATTTAGATTGTTAAATGTTTTTACTTAGCTTAATCTGATACTATTAAATAGAAATATATTTTTAATAGATTATTATTTATTTATTTATTTATCTTGAACTTAATACATGTTCAGAATATTATGAGTTTGTGTAAATCTTTCAGAACAGTGCTGGATTTCTAGTCACAGAGACATCATACATACATTAATTAATCATGTTGGTTAGAATATACATTAATTAATCATGTTGGTTAGAAATATACATTAATTAATACATGTTGGTTAGAAAAAGAGCCTCTCATCTTACTAGGATGAACATGTGCGAAGATGAGCAGGTTACAATATAGTAATATGATAGTAAATATAGTGATAGTAGTACAAATATAGTGATAGTAAAATATTATACAAATAAAACAGAAAATGATGTAACTATAAAATTAATCAATCTATTGTGGATATAAATATAAAATATGAATAAAAAACAAGTAGATATTATTAAATACAAAAACTCAGATAAATAGATATGTAGAGTATAATATAATGGACAAGAATTTTTAAATTATTCTATTTTCTCAGGGAGTCCGCTGTGTTTATATTTAAAAAATAACTAGTTGTACGTACCCGGCATTGCGTGGGTTAAGGATTATGTTTAAAATAAATTTGTAAGGGTACAAAAAGTTCGATTCGAAAGTTATAGATTTGCATAGAAAATATATCAGGGGAGGAGAAAGGGTAAAAGAATAGGAGGAAAATGTCACCAATGTTAACCGCCGAGTCCTAAAGAATAAGTTTCCAAATTTTGAGTCCGATCGGTCAAGCGGTACAGATTTGCATCGAAAATCTGTCAGGGAGAGGAGAACGGGTATGAGAATAGGGGGGAAATATCGCCTATGTTACTCGCCGAGTCCTAAAGAATGAGTTTCCAAATATTGATTCCGAAAAGTGAAACGGTACAGATTTGCATCGATAATATGTCAGGGGTAGGGGACGAGGTAAAAGAATAAGGGGGAATTACCGCCTATGTTTCCCGCCGAGTCCTAAAAAATAATTTTCCAAATTTTGAGTCTGTCTGTCTGTTCTCTATACAAATCCACACCGTTTGTCCGATTCGATTCAAATTTTGCATATTCATGCTTTGGGACCCGGCGGGTAACATAGGCAACATTTCCCCCCTATTTTCATACCCCTTCCCCTCCCCCTAACATATTATCGATGCAAATCTGTACCGTTTGACTGTTCGGACTCAATATTTGGAAACCCATTCTTTAGGACTCGGCTAGTAACATAGGCGATATTTCCCCCCTAGTCTCATACCCCTTCCTCTCCCCCTGACATATTTTCGATGCAAATCTGTACCGTTTGACCGATCGGGCTCAAAATTTGGAAAATTAGTTTTTAAGACTCGGCGGGAAACATAGGCGATTATTCCCCCTTATTCTTTTACCTCTTCCCCTCCCCCGACATATTTTCGATGCAAATCTGTACCTTTCGGCCGATCGGATCTCAAAATTTGGAAACTTATTCGTTAGGACTCGACGGGTAACATATGCGACATTTCTCTCCTATTCTTTTAACCCTTCCCCTCCGCTTATATATTTTCGATGCAAATCTATACCATTCGAATCGAACCTTTGTTTACCCTCACAAATTTATTTTAAACTTAATCCTAAACCCGTGCAATGCCGGGTAAGGACAGGTAGTAACACATAAATGCGATGTTTACATAAAATTAGATAGATAGATAGAGAGTAGATGCTAACTGCATTCGATCGTTTTTATAACACATATGTATGTAATTTATATAAACTAAGTTTGTAAACACCACATTTTTATTGAAAAAATTCAACATGTTTCGAAGCCAATGGCTTCTTCGTCAGGATAACAAAAAGTCAGGATAACAAAAGCAACACGTTGAATTTTTTTCAATAAAAAAGTGGTGTTTACAAAGTTATCTTATATAAATTATAATTATGTCACCACAAACAATTTTGCTATATATGAAGAAGAACATACGTATGTCCTTGGAGGACACATTAGTGATTGTGGACCAAAACTTTTCGGACGTAAAATATATATATAGAATAAATGGTAATGCATAATTGAATTACAGAGCAAACTCACTGCAACAGAACCAGCCGACCCTGTTCCAAGTCAGCGTTGACCAGTTTGTGGTTGAAGTGGAGAGTAACGTTGGGGTACTTTTCAGTTTCTGGAAAAGATTCAATTTTTCAAATAATTTTGTCCATTGTTTTATATATTTTTATGTAATTATAATTTAATTTTGTTCTTATTAATTACAATTTTTCAAATTATTTGGTCCATTGTTTTATATATTTTTATGTACCTAATTATAATTTAATTTTGTTCTTATTAATTACAAACATGTCTTTTTCATTTTGTGCCCAACAATTGAAAAATAGTTTTCCTAAGAGGAAACGGCACAAGATGTCTTCTGGAATTAATAGGGTAAAACAACGCACCGCTCGCGGCGGGGTGTCGAAGCAAAGGCCACGCTAGGCCTACATGGGGAAGGGAGGGGTTCAAAAGAGTTGAAAACTGATCGACGCGGTTTAGGAAGCTGCCCCATTTCTATGAAATGTTACAATGATCGCACGTTTTGGTAAAAGTCTATTATATCGTGGACGTCTAATCTCGTAACTGGCTGACACCTGAAATGTAATACAATATTAAATGTGAAACCACACGAAAACGTACGAGTGTTGCGTTACGCAGTCTGTACGTCATCGCCACCGATATCGGGTGACATTCGGTGGGGTTCTTGTAACTATATAAATATATCATCTGTCAATATTTTAATGAGTTTTATGTATTATCATGCCGGCCATGATACGCCATTCTTTCTAAAGGAAAATTCTCATAATTTATATTATATCCTACCCAAAAAACATTATTTCTTAATTGTTCTTTTACAGATTAAAGATCACTAAATCACGCCCCTTATTTAGTTTATTGGTGTGTACCATCTTTCCTCTCGCTTTCCTGCAATCTGTGGCAGTGATTTCGTGAAAAGGGACGGAAATGCGTAACAGGAAATAAGACGCACGCAATTTCATTTAACCAATGAGCGCACGCGGAACACGCGCCATGGACAAAAAATCATCGTTTATAAACAAATCAATGTCCAGCAAGTGCCATCACAGCGAAGACGCACACTACCAGCCAATGCTTCTGATTTTGTATAAATGTTGTGAGACTGTCAAGCGTCTGGATGTTGTAACTTTGATATATTTTGGCTTATATCTTCGAAACTATCCAATAAATACTTATTTTTTTTACCTTAATGTAAACAATAACTACCCTTAATGATTTACATTCTCAAATTTTAAATGATTTATGTGATTATTTTTAAATACTTATTCAAAGTTTTCATACAATATGTATGACGGCACACTACCGCCATCTATGAAAATTAATAAAAACATATAATTGACCAAACACATTTCTAAACAAAATGCGTCTGTAGATATACGGTACCTACCTAGTGCGGCAAAATTCTATAATAAGTAAATGCACATACATTTTCTTTACTTGTATTTACTAAATAATAAATATACAGGTATTAGCTTTTTTAAATTTTGTTTAAATGATTTGCTTGCATTTAAACAAATGCTCAATTGATATTTTTAATTGTGACATTTACAATTAAAAATAAATGTATAGACTGTATTGATAAGTGCTGTTCAATTGATATGCTTAATTGTGAGATGTCAAATGTTACACATCATATGCGACTACTATAGGGCTCGCTCGTTTTTTTATTCTTTACTTTGTATACTCTAAAATATGACGAAAAAACATTCGCTTTTTACAAGCTTGTGTTTGCACTTTCGTATGAGAGTTATGTCGAGGTCAGGGGCGTGCAGCGGGAACATTGCACCATGACTTTTATGTAAGCATGTATTTGTTAAAAAAATCGAGGTAAAACGTATATCTATAATAGTAATATTCCTATCACGATAATTACCAGGGTATTCATATTTCAATACATCATAATATTCTATAAGATATAAATTTTATTTCGATGTTCTCACTGCACGCGTCTGGTTAATACGATAATACGTTTTTGGGTGAAGTGAACATTATCGAGTGTTTCATGTATTAACTGCTTAGAAATATGCCGGTGTAAAGTACTGAAACTAGATAACTCAAATACTTTCTATCTGAGATATTAAGGTAAAAAGGATATAAACCTGTCAACAGAATCTCGTTCAGGAACCTCCTCCCGACAGAGTAGATACACTGCAAAAAAACATATTATTAACAATTTCAAAAATCGTTTAAGGACTTATACTTATCACACCCATATTCTTATTTTTTTATGATTGTTCATCGCGCTATATATTCTAAGCTGAACCAAAGTAGAATTCCAGTAGGAAAATAAAATATAAATTTTATTTTAATCTAGAGTCGGCAGATTTATGTCAGATTTGGATAATAAACATTTATATTTCTCTTACATCGACACAAAATACATTTGAATGAAATGAATATAAATAATCATTAAATAAATATCAATACACAAAATACCTTCACGCGTGCAATTTTGTAGAATCCTCTTACAAACTGAGTCGAAAAATTTTTTTTTCTTTCTACTAGAGTGTAAAAAATTATCCCCTTTTAAAATGAAGAAAACTACAAAAAAAAAGTTGTATAACATGTTCGAATCGCGTCTTATCAAGTTTTTATACATAAAACTTTTTATCTTAATGTCTGTCTTAATTTTATTAATATTACTAAAATTCTGATGTCAACGTGAAAAAAAATTTCAATTTTCAAATGTTATGATTCAATAAAGTCAAATACATTAAAACACAATTAATATTTTAATACCAAATTAATTATTTATCAATTAGAAAGACATACAGAAAAATCTAATCCACGAAAATATATTTTGGCTACTACCGGGAGTCGAACCCGGGTCACCTCCTTTCCGGGGCCGGTGCTCTGACCACTAAGCTGTAGGAGCCTTGTAGATTTCCGTGAATATTTCGACCTTATATGTAATTCTCATTTTTATTAATTCATTAATTTTCATTCAATTAATTTGGTTTTAAAAATTTCACAGAACTTTGTTCCGAAAAAATACAACATTACAAATATGAATGTGTTCTTAAATTTAATAATTTAATGCTTACCGGTCGCGCTATCCTCCCCAATTCGAAAAACATTTGATTCATTAATGTCGGTTTCATTAATGAGATATTATAGGAAAAAATACATAGAAAAGTAAAGGACCCATCTGAAAATATTCGTGTTTTCCACATAAGAATCTTTGACAGGACATACCTACACTAATATTAATTTAAATTCGGTAGTCGATCGAACCTGTTTGGTGCTACTGTCGTAGGGGATGGTCCTGCGCCCCCCGGCTGTGTGGATCATGCGGCCCGCCATGGGCAGCCCGTGGGAGCGCAGGGCCCCCTCGAGCCCCACGGCGCGGAGGGCGGAGCGCCCCCGGGCGGAGAGCGACAGGTTGATGGAGCGCCCGCGCACGTGAGGCGTCTTGCGGATATCTGACACAATATCGTTTCATTATTATTTTTGTCACGAGTAAGGACATTAATTAGCGATTTATTTATTAATTATTTAGAGTAGAAAGTCACTTAAAACGAATTAAACTTAACGTTATTCTTTAAACACTACTGGCAATATATCGCTCTTATATGAACATTTTATGATTGCTGCGTAACACGTATTTAACATTCACCAGAACATTCCATCTAATTCTCGTTCGAACTAATCGCTCTGACTTATTTCGCCAATTAGGTACTTCACTCGATTATTCGCTTTCTTCGTCGCTTCGCAATTTAAGACCTGCCATACTGGGCGTCGTCTCGCGCTTACTTCGCGGCTGATTTCTCACCGAACGAACTGTCAAACACGACAATCAGGCGGCGGCCTAGATCCACGCTATTTATATCTAAAAACTGGATTATCGAAACTCTTAGATTTTTCTAGTGTTTAGGATAAGGTTCTCGTCGCTTCTAGGCTTTTCCAGGTGTTCCTCGAATGATGCAGCTAATTCCAGAGTGCGGTAGTGTGTTCCAGAATGTATTGGAAGGTCCTAGAGGTTTTTGATGTTATTGAGGTCATTGACATATTGCGAGGAATTCTATACGTTATCTCTTTTGCCATTTCGTTGCGTTATAATAAAAATAAATTTAATGATTCATCTTTAACAGCTCTTGATAAAAACGAAGTCACTTACGTGAATCAATTCACTAATTTACTGTACAAACTACGTAATTAAAATAAATTTTGTGTATAACAAGCGTGTTAAGTCCACGATGCATAGTAAAAAAATAATTATAATGTACCATCTACAAAAACTATATTTAGATGGAGATCCATAAAATATTACTCCAATAAAATTCACAAAAAACTGCCAATAGAAAAAAACGAATATGGCAATCTTTAAGAAAATAGTTTAACAATGTCTTAAAAAATAAGACGAGACGATAAAAAATTAATTAACTTTGGACTCTTCATACAACATGACACTTAACAGTCATAACTACAAATTAGTGCAGAAAATTGTTAAACAATAGCCCCCCCTTGACACAGGATTATTCTGGTGAAGGAATAGTATCGATATTACCATAACTGTTAGTTTTTGTTATAACTGACAATTTATTTATTATAAGTATATATATATATTACAACTTATAAAGTGGCATATTTGTAAAAAAAATTCACCTCAAACTCACTTAAACAAAAACTTTTACTCCGAAATGTGAAACCCAAATTAGTGAACCCCAATTACGGAAATTTTTCAGGAAGATTAGATTGATTGCATCGACGCTCCTTTAAGCGTAACCATTTGAAAGAGGAGTACACCACAGAAGCGTGCACCAGGTTCTACGAAGTACACTTCCGGCACACCGCAGCGAAGGATACAACCATACTCACCGTAAAATAATATCTGTGCGACCTCGCAGGTAAAGTAACGTACAAGGACACGTAAGGCAAAATGCTATTCTATGAGGGATGAAAATTCACACTAATGGGCAAGAAATTCATATTTATGTAAGGCGGGGAACTAACTACAAGTGCATTATAATAAATAATATAAGGTGATAAACGACTTACCCTCTCTGTACTCGTAAAGGTGAACATCGTGACCTTTTCTAGCGAAAAACAAAGCTGCCAATGACCCCACCTGTCAAACAAGACCTTATATAATAACAAAACCGTATCCAATTAACGACGCCGAATTGGTTACTAATGAATGTGGATGGAGGAATCCATTGAGTGCAAAACAAGTCGCTAACTCAGACTAGGTCTGTCATGATGTTCCACCAAGTATAATTTCGTAAGAAAACGTTTCGCGACCTTAAGACCTATTTAAAAATATTATTAATCCAATTTGCAATGTAGATACGTTATCAGCTGTGTAATGATGCAAAAACAAAGTTATCTCTGAATAACAACAATCTTTACAAATCCAAAATGACATGCACGTCTGATTAAACGTCATTGTCTTTTGAAAATAAACACAAAAATTACAAGAAACTCTTTAATACAAAGGAAACGATATATTTCAAGAAATTATTTAAATACATTATTTGGAAATATTTTAAAGCTGTTAATAGGAAAAGATTATCCATTTTATTAAAAATATATTATTTTTAGGGTTTACACGTGTTTGTGTTTTTTTGTGTTTTTGTTTCAAAAGTGTCCCGAAATTCCAACATTCATTTATTCCACTTTTGTTTGTTAAAAGATAAAGTTAAATAACTGATAAAAGTGTAAAAAACCGATTTATATATATTTCAGTGAACAAAAATTATAAACTTACAATATAATTTATGTTGATAAAATAAAATAAACATATTAGCATTTATTGTATAATTTAATGTCAAAAACACGAGGAATTAAAGCACTAAAATGACATCTTAATAAAATAAGCCAAGAGCGACACTTCCAACACAATCAGCGAGCACCGTATTTTATAACTGACTGCTCATGGATTATGGTTACGTCGTGTTGTTTAGCGCCAATAACATGTCCAATTTTTAACTTTGGTAACTTGAAAACAGAGCAATAAACGTTGAAGTAACTGCGGTAAGGATATGATTTCGCGAAGCATTTAAAAGCCAGTGGATATTTACGAGCCCTCCTCCGACAATGGCGACCCTCCACCTCTCCTGGAATTTGTGGTTCACTCCGTTCTGCTCCATGACTGATGATGGACTGTCTCCTGTCAATTCATTCTCTAACAAGAGACCAGCGCCTGCAGAGGTCAACAACCAATTCTTATGAAGAATATCTAAGCAGTTCATCGAAACCTCACGGAACACGTTCTGTTCCATCCAAATATATTATTTAAATTAACTATTATAGCTTCCAAATTAAATAATTTTGTTCAATCGTATGTATTTTTCTCATTTTTATCTGACGGTCAATCTCTATACGAAACAATAAATTAAGTCCTGCATAATTTTAACGTTAATATGCGTGCAAAAGATGCCTGAAAATTCGGTAATGAATTTGAATCTTTCGAATATTTTATTAACTATTCTAGGTTACGAGCAGAGCTCGAAAGTGACCGTTATGCGTCATGCCCCGCAGCTGAGCAATACTAAACCAAAATAGTAGTCGAGATATATGTATATTTAAAATATTTCGTCGGAATTGGTTGGGAAAGTGGTGAAATAACTTATTTTGGAACATACAGGCATATTTGGTTTTTATTATCTCCTTTCATGTTCGTCAAGCAGCTACAAATGTAAAAAAAAAGTAACCCATAAAAAACAAGTTTTTATTATACTCCCTTTCTTTGTAAAATATAACAACAATTAAAGATGAATTAAAACATATAACATAACACTAAACTTACAGTAATTTAATATATTTCTAAAATGTCAGATGTTTTGATAAGACACTTCATGCTTTGAAGATTAAATTCTAAAAACATTTGTCAGTCAATTTAGATTTTCGACATTCGTAGTGAAGTACCTATTATGTATACCGATGGAGTAATTCAAATTTAGAAAATATTCCGCGACGTTATCGGGCCGCTATGCTAGTAATCAAACTTTTCTAATGATTCAAATTTGAAAAAAACAATAAAATTTCTAAAAATCCGAAATTATACTATAATTATTATTTTTTTTAACGAAAATTTGATAGATCTTCTTGATCGTCGCCACGAATCTACTTGCCAAGTTTCAGCTCGATTGGATCACGGAAAAGGGGTTAAAAATCGATCCAAAGTTTTTTCACCCGGCAAGCCGGCAAGCAAGCAAGCAAACAGACGCCACGAGTTAATATAATGGGAGTAAAAAAATCTGATTAAATGCTGTTAATAGATAAAAAATATTTATTTATGATTTCTATTATTATAACTGTGGAGAGAAGAGTTGCCTATTCAGTAAGAACTATTTAGGAAAAAGCTAAATATTACATTATTTATTGATTTTTATCTTAATACAGACTATATAAATTATACTATCAAATAGGGAAATTTTTACTCACAAAGTATAATAGTATATTTTTTAATTACCTTAGCTGTCTTAATATTAAATGTAACCACAAACCATCAAATAATTCAATGATCAGATTATTAACTATATTGTAGCAAGACGGTGAACCTATTGAATGGACAACGTCACGCAAAGCAGGGTCAGTCATCCTTAACCGCAAATTCTCGAATATTACGCACGAAACGCAGAGTCGTGATCGCATTATCTCTCTCGATAAATCCACGAAATTCCATTATATGGTAAAACATTAAAAGTTTAGAACGTTCTAAAGGCCTCTCGCCAAATTTAGAACAAATCTGAAAAAGGAATTTATCTATAAAAGGCGTCACGCAACGCGGGGTCAATGAATTTATTCGTGACAGTGACAAGTGCAACATCTAAGCGTTAGAACAAGTGTGACCATTTATTTGTGACGGTGATATTACAACACGCGATACTACCAACAAAGCGAGCCCGGCGAGCAGTGATACCAGGGATTTACGATATTAATGGTGCTCTTCAATATAGAAAACGACAACAATTTTTGTAATTAATATCATCACTGTAATACATAATCCAGAGATACGTGGAAGTCCGAATAGCCAGGTATTATCAGTTTTGTCACAATTTTATGCAGCAACTCTAGCCGCTGAAGAAATTCCTGCGCTACCTTCTTCTACGCTATCAACGCTAAATTGAATAAAGTGATATCACAGCCACCACAAGCGAATAATTTGCTTACTGCGGTGATTATGCAAGATGCTGTTCAACGGCGTTGAGTTGACTGTATATATTTTTACAACATTACAGCTGAAACAAATAAAAATATGCTTTTGTAAAAAGCTGAAAAAATAAAAATATGCTTTTGTAAAAAAGCTGAAACAAAAAAAAATATGCTTTTAGTAAAAAGCTCGCTTATTAAGTGAGCAATTAAATCAAGTCGGTTTTATATTGTTACACTTCAGAGACATTTGATTTCTTTAATATCGAAATTATATTTTGTAAAACTACACAGTTAAATGGGATAGCCCCAGTGCCTCCACACGCCACCAACATATACATAGTAGGGATGTGGCGGATGCGTATTTTTTAACGTCGCAGATACGGATGCGGATGCCGATTTTTTGAGGCTCACATCCGCGGATGCGAGCCGAATAAATGAAAGGGATGGTAATGTTTGAATACTTTTATTAAATATTCAAATTTTTAGTACGTAAATTTAAAAATTGGTGCATTATATTTAATGAAAAACAATGTGCTGCCTTTTTAAGCTCCAGTCTGTTTCTCAATGGTTCAAAAATAGTTCATTAGGAACACTGGCTGGTTAAAACGATAAATATCTGCGTGCTATTCCAGATAATCGATTAACTTAACTAATTAATAATCTTAATATTATTAATAATATTATTAATAATTAATAATCTCGATTAACGCTTCGCTATTTAAGCGGACTTTCTGAAATATTCAGTCTTTTTTATTGTGATATGAGAGCAATTCCTTCTTGAGTACAGCATCGGGGTGTCAAGTGTTCTTCACTTTCATCCTCACTTGATGAATCTTACCATTATGGCAAGATCGCTTTTCAAGCAAGTCTAACTGATCTTACCGGAAGTCCCTGGGTGTTTCGAATCTTTTTACAAGAAATTTCTCATTCTCATTTTTTTCGCTTTTAAGAATTGTGTTGATGATATTGGAGAATCATCAATATTTCTCGTCTTCAATATTTCAAATATAATCTTTTCCTCGGTTAATGGTTTGAAAAATTTGTACTTATAGAGGGGGTTCAAGTATGTGGATACGCCAGCCGAATTGGATTAGAATCCTGTGATTTTGTTAAATATTCATGAAAATAAATAAAATGTAAATAGGACTAACTTGCTGGTCTGGAGTATGATTCGTACTCGCGATCTTGGATTACGAGGCGAGAGTTCTAACCATAAGATCACAACAAGCTACACTTTTTTTTATATTATAATACTTTTTTTAATATTTATCTTCAATATTACTTAATTTTACAATAAGACAAAATATAAACCATTAATTTACTTTATAAAATAAGTATTTGAGGGTTACTTATTTTCTAAATAAAATAAATCATACTCATCAATTTTTTGTTTCTGTCAACTTTATACGCCGTATTTTTTGCTAAGCAGTCGCTGTTCACCGACCATTTGTTTATTTCCTCTGAAACAGAAGTATTACGACTTCAGTATCAAATATCGCTCAATATTTACGCTTCATTGCCCACAACTATGTATCGCCGCTAACCCCCACCCCAGCCCGCCAGTCTGTCACTGTTAATTAAATGTCGATATATCAGATATTGAAGATATCAGAACATTGACTTGTGTGTTGAGCCCAGCCACTCTTTCTAGTTCAGTCTCTGTTTACTTTATTTCACACTATACTGTCTAACGAAAAAAGTTTGAATGTGGGTTGTCTTCCCCGTTCAATTTATTATTTTTATGGTTTGTAACGTTTCGGTCACTGATACACATGCTTATTGGCAAGCTCAAAACCAGCATGCTCTAATAACTGTACACACTTGCTCGTTATTAGTATTCTTATTTTAAGCATACTTAAAGCTAACAATCAAACACACATGCTTATTACTGGCATACTCTTGTCATAGAACAGAGACGCTCTTGCTCAAAATGGAAACTTTGCAAACTGAAATAGAAAATTCAAGTGAACCAATAAATGAAAATATTTCCCGAGTTTCCATCCGCACATTTTTGATTTTAGTTTTTATAATTTTTATTGTAAGATTTGAATCATTCGTGACTTTTAATAAAATTTCATAAACATTATTTCTTGTTATATTATTTTTACATAGCGATGACCGAGTATTCCACAGACATTCGTGATTCCTATAATAAGACACGAAAATGAATGTTTTGTCATCTCCCCAACGCGCCATATTTGTTTCATCTGTCGCGGACTGAGAAGATCGCATTGATAAATAACCGATACTAGCCGCGAATGACGTTCACACAAGCTCAAAAGATACCCCTTCTCATGATGAATGACATTAGCATGCTCACAAATCGGCTGGCGGTTGATTTTTGCGTGCTCATTACCTACTAGCAATGTGCGTACACACATGCTACTAAATAGCAATGGCTCAAGAACCTCAATACTGCGCATGCTCACGAGCCACTAATGAGCTTGTGTATCAGTACCTTTAGTCTTAGGTCGGAACGAATTAAACAAATAAAATTATGAATAAATGTAAAATTAAACAGAAATTTGTTCAATAGACACCGAATTGTCCATTGTTATTTTGTTATGCATAATGCTGATAGAATAAGCTTAATAATACATAATGGGGAATAGTTTATTGCTTAAATCTTCTTAAAGCTATTTTCATCGATTTCTGAGCACAGAAGCTCATCGTTGCTCTCCACAATCTCTCCTTCTTCTTTATATCATCAGTTCAGATGGTGTGTGTCCATGGTGGTGTGTGCCATAGACGACACTAGAATTTCACGATTCCAATATTCATCGGCAAGCCTCGTCAGTAGGCAGAATTATAAGATTCGGTATGCAGGGTGTCTCGTATGTAGCTAGTAGCAAACACTTTGCAGGTTGGCTCCTGCCTTGATAGTGCATCGAAAATATTCAGACAACTATTAGATACCTATCAATAGCTATGGAGATACGCAATATCAAAGTTTGCATTTTTTTTACAATATTTCTGACTTATTTTTTGCAAATAGTTGAAATTACATTTCAATAACTGATATTTAAAAATAAAAATTGAAATGTGAAATGTGACGTAATTATGAAACAGAATGCCGTCGGCAACTGCGTCATTTCATACTTTGGAATTTTTATTTTTAAATAATAAATAAGGTGTTTTTTTATAAAAAAAACTAACTTTTATTAAGTGAGTAAAGCCTCAAAATACGAGAATACATAGAATATACTGTTTAAAATCATCTCTTTAAATAAATAAAAAGCGTTTAAAATGAAAAAAAAACGTAAAATTTTATTGCAAATTTAAAACATTATAAATTTATTAATATTGAATATTTCTTGATTTCCTTAGTAAAAATTATACTACTTTATACGTATATAAACATATTACGCGTACATATAAATATTCATAAAAAATTAGCGCCGCTTAGGACACTAAAAACGATTTTTTGGCCGCGGCCTGTTGATTAATGCTTATATTTTATTAATTATTATAAATAATGTCCAGTTTATTACTATTATATAATAACAAAGGTTCTATCAAAGATATTGCTCTAAAAAAATTGTATTTTTAGAGCAATAACTAGAGTATACATTCTGATATAAATGAATAATAAAAACCCACATTTTCGTAAAAAAAAAAAGCCGAAGTATGCATTTGCAGTGAATGTGCCGCCTTAAATAATATATACTAGGGCTTAGCAAAGACGTGAAACAATGTTCCGTCAATTTTGACGAGTTACAGCATAACTTAGATTATTATTCTAGCTCTGAGCACGCAAATAAGTCAATTTGTCTTCTCCTTAATCTTATTTAAGGTTTTCAAAAAAACGCCACTATCCAATTAGCGAAAACCAGATACAAGCAGGTATTTGTGACGAATCTCGTAGGGCAGTGCGGGGATTTTAAAATTGGTATGATTATGATAAAGTGCTTCTAAACGTACAAACATGTTTTCGAGAGCAGTTATCAATTGCAAAACTTATATTGCCAGTTGCCAGATAATCATTATCAAACACGTCACCCTCTATTTAAGTATTCGTAATGAGTAGGTATTCGCGTCAAAATAAACCCAAACCCAAACCATATAATCATAAATACTAGAAAAAAGAGCTGTACCTATTCACATCACTGCACTGGTGAGAGTAAGCTTATTAGTATTACAAAAGGTGCTAGGAGTGTCACAGTCGCTAGCAACTAACAATAGCAGAATGGATTATTTTTATGAACACACTACGACGACCTACATATGTTTTATTTATACGTTTGCCGTTCCTGTTGTCTGTTTCCTCACCTTGATCTGGGATGCGCAATCTTTCTTCTGATGGTTTTAATCCAATCTCTATAGGCAGTGTAAGTACCCTAATGATAAATTTCTAGTAACATCAAAAGTAATATTGAGATTTGATGTTATCAATGGAAAGTTTTCTCAAAAGTAAATTATCCCAAAACGCCAAAACCATTTATGATAGAGTAAAGAATGAAGATATTAGGAATGAATATAAAGCTAATCTTAGCATAATCAATGGAATTAAAAAGGGTCGCTCAGGTGGTTTGGACATTTTGAGCGAATGAATGAGGAAATGATGGTAAGAAAGATAAATATACCCAAGTGTTGACGGCGCCAGAAAGAGAGGGCGAAGAGGTGGCACGGCCAGATTAACCAGTTGTATGAACCTGGATCGGGGGAGAGGTTTATGGCGCTTTATCTTCTACGCTTATCCCCACGGGGAAACGGCACGATCGATGGTAAGTAAGTGTGGCCCGTGTTCTCGGATTTTTATGAGTCTATTACATTATATTAGTTGTTATATTATTTTTTACAAATACATTTTATTTTTTAGAAGATAGAGCTAGTTACTTATGATGGATTTTTCTCTTCCACATGAGTGACATATACTCGTGTGTAGGAGAGGAGTATCATTACATTTTACATTTACAGGGAATTATATGATAAAATTAATGTACATATTCATCGTTATATATATATAGACAATTTAGTTATAATTAGTAAGTAATAGATTTATTTATTTATTTAAATTATTTATTTAATTAATTAAAACTACAACAAATTAAAATAATTATGTCTGAAATTCAAGAGGCAACAAAATTACAACAAAATGAAATAATTGTAAACAAATCAAACCTGAAACTCAAGAAGCAATAAAAATGACAGTAAAATAAAATGAAATGTAAAATTCAAAAATCTAAAAACAAGAGATAGACATGACATCAATAACCAATTATAAACGACCGAATTCGTCCAGAAGAGCTTTCTTGTAGGCGGCTAGTGTTTCCGAAAAAACATCCGATAGGTAGCCATACTCGTTTCCTAACCTATGGAGCCTTCTAATAGGTGAGCTATAGAGATAATTTACACTAACATTGTCACAATGAAACGATATACTTTGTTTAGTGCTCCTGGAAGGGATGTGATAAAAAATTAGCTGCGTTAGTTCTGAACTGTTGTAATAATTATTTACGATTTTATACAGTAATACGAGGTCAGCAATTTTCCTTCTATCGGATAATCTATTTAGTTTAATTAGAGACAATAGAAAATTATAATTTATGTCCATTATTGGTATGTGTAATTTAAAATTAACAACTCTCAAGAATTAGTGCTGCACTCGCTCAATATTATTGGAGTGAACAGTATAATGTGGAGACCATACAGGAGAATTAGATTCTAATTGAGTTCGTACTAGAGACGTACATAATAATTTAATGGAATTTATAGTGTTAAAGTCTTTTGTAAGCCTCAAAATAAATCCTAGCATCTTCAACGCTAGGATTAATTTTGAGGCAATTAGTGATGTTGTCAATATGTGGAATAAATGTTAGTTTCTCATCAAATATCACACCTAGATCTCTTACAATTTTGACTCTTTCAAGAGGAATGTCATTTAATGTATACGTAAAATTGAGGGGATTTTTTATTTTAAAAAAGGTGATTACTTGGCATTTTTGAATATTCAAATAAAGTTTGTTAACATTACACCAGTTGATAAGTGCATTTAAATTATTTTGCAATACCAAACAATCTTCTACACATTGTATTCTTTTAAACAGCTTTAAATCGTCAGCAAAAAGTAAGAATTGAATACTATTAAAGAATTTACTATATCATTAATGAAGAGAAGAAATAGAATAGGTCCCAGCTGGCTTCCTTGTGGTACGCCACTAGTAGCAATAAATCCATCCATTTTAATATCACCAACTCGTACTATCATCTTCGCGAGCACAAGTAGCTAGTAAACCAATCGTGCAGAGTTCCCTTAATGCCTAAAGCCTTCAGCTTATAAAGTAATAAATCATGAGGTACTTTATCAAAGGCCTTGCTGAAATCAGTGTAGATGGAGTCCACCTGATATTTCTCAGCAAGGGTTTTCAGTATCTGATCTTCATACAAAATTAAATTCGTCAGAGTCGATCTACCGCTAACAAAGCCATGCTGACTTGGCTCGATGAGGCTCTCGAGGTGAGGAGAAAGGTCATCCAAGACGAGTGATTCAAAGAGCTTAGGAATTGCAGACAATATACAAATCGGTCTGTAATTAGAAATATTTGATTTATCTCCCTTTTTTAAAATTGGCACGATGAAGCTTTTTTTCCAATGGCTTGGAAAGTAGCCGAGTCTTAAAGACTCATTAAATAATATAAATAGTGGGTATGATAGGAATGTTCGGCAGTTCTTCAATAGTGCGTTAGGTACTCCATCAGGCCCCATAGGTTTTCTTGTATTTAGCTTCTCCAGTCCCTTCATAACAGTAGAGTGATTTATATGGCAACTGTTTAGAGTGATCTCTTTATTAGGAAAATAGTTAAATTTGGAGTGAATTTTTGTATCAATTATGTTATGGGTTTCATAGACGCTGCTGAAGAAATGCTCGAAGTAGCTTGCCACTGTATAGGGATTATCACTATTGGAACCATTATATATCATAGAACTTGGGACATGATTGTCAGCCTTTCTTTGTGAGTTAGCCAATTTCCATATGGCTCTGGTATCACTAGTTACCATGCTTTCGATGTTAGCCATATAGTCCCTATAACAGGACTTAGACTTGTTTTTACATTTTAATCTTAAACTCGAGAAAAGCTGATAATCTAGTGGATTTCGTGTTTCCATGTATTTGAGGTGAGCTAGCTTTTTATCATGTATTAATAATTTTAATTCCTTGCTGAACCAAACGGGATATTTTGTAACCTTGGCACAAGTTTCAGGCACAAAAGATTTTATGGCCTCATTTAGTACATTGTAAAAAGCTTCCATCTTCAAATCAAGGCTAAGATTTTGAAACAGGTTTTAAATAAGCATTTATAGCGGGGTAATCGGCTTTATGGAAATTTAAATATCTTTTTGCTTCACGCCTACACTCCGAGAAGTCATGCGTAATACCTGTATCCAATGGTGGATGGTACTTATCTATTGGTAATAGTGATTCATTTGATAATTCAACAGTTATTTTAGTGTCACTCATTAAAATTAAGTCTAATTGTTTGTTAGTGCAATTTGGAACGAAATTACTTTGTACAAAACCTAAAAAATGAGTCATTTCGATGATTTCCCTGGAGCTTGCACATTCACTTGAACATATAGCACTTGCAGTCACTTGATGGTCTTGATTATTTCCATCATATTCGCAGTTCCGCTCCAATCCTTCTTCAAGTTCGGGGACCACTGGATATTTGGAAGATTATAGTCTCCCATTAGTATAATTTTACATCTTGGATATTTGGCCCGTAGAGCTTCTATATTATTCACATGACTCCTGTATTTCGTCACATCTGACCCGGGTGGAATATAAATGCATCCTAGGATGATGCCGGTTGGCGGTGCTTCAACTTGAACAAAAACTTATTCTATATTATTTTCAGGCAGGGTTATTTTTTTAGATTTAATGTTGTTTTTAACAGCAATGAGAACCCCCCCTCCTCTAGTCTTGTTACTGTTATTCTGAGTTCGATCCTGTCTGTAGACAGCAAAATTATCGAAACCGAGCTCCGAAGATTGGACATCTCGAACCAGCCAGGTTTCAGTGAGAAGAAAAATGTGATGGTGGAAAGTAGGCAAATTAGTTTATAGATCAGATAATTTCGATTTAATTCCTCGAATATTTTGATAATAACAATTTACTTTTGTGTTCAGTTTTTTGCATGCCTATTGTGAGATATCATAATTTTCGGTTTTGCGTTGATGAATTTAACTGTCAGGTTGGTTTCCCCGTTCTTCCTTCTTTCTTCAACCTCTTCCCACAAGTCTTTGATCTCTTTACGTTGAACTATAGTGAGGTCTCTCTTAACCTTAATATTATCTGGTAATTTATTTTTATTTACTATCACATGCATGGCCTGTTCTCTTTTCTCAAATTGCACCTTGATCGGTCGAGCTCTTTCAGGATTCCCCTTTCCGATCCTATAAACCTTAGTTACTTTGAGTGTTGAAGATTCGTCAACATGCTTTAATAACTCTGACACACCGCTCACATCTTCGCGCATTCCATTAAATGAGAGGTTAGAATCACTTTCCGGTACATTAAACAGTATTATATTTTTTGTTCGTAAATTCCGTTCTTCCATTTCATTTATTGTCTTAAATATTTGGGTAGAAACAATTGGAGATGTTTGTGTTGCATTGTTAGATGTTAATATGCTCTTTAAAGCTGTGTTTTCGCCCTCTAAGATTGCTATTGGGGATGCTGCTTGACTGTTAGCAGTCATAATTTCATTACTCATTGACATCACTTTTGCCATTTGATCCTTATTGAATTTATTACTCGGATCCATTATTAAAGATGTCAATTTCTGGATTGATTCTGCAGCTAACAATATATACTTTTGTGACTCCATTTGCAAGAATTTAAAATAATCAGTTATAAAGTTTGATAGATTTTGACGTCTTTCGAGTTAGTATTAAAAGAGTTTTGTCTATTTATCGAGAGATGGCGCTACAATATTTATGTTTAACAAGGTTTTATATTTGCTAAATTACTTTTACTTTTTGTTGTTTTTACGGAGTTTACGGAGTTTATCTTAGGTTGATAGATACAATATATATAATAATAAATAAGTAATAGGTACATATATAATAAAATAAACGTTTAATTAATACTGCAGGTATTTTTTCACTTTTTCATTAACTTTTTTTAATTTTATTTTTTTATTAATATTTTATTTATTAACTCTATACATACTACTACAATGGCTGGTTTGTTGCTACTTGGCAATTACTGCCAACCAACCACACAACTTAATTGAACAGTTGAAATGAGTTTCCGGAATACAATAGTACAATAATAAAATTAGTTTCACAATAACGAGATGGGTAGGAAAGGAATGGGGGGACGAGGAAGGGATAAAGTAGGTTTTCGGAAAAGTAAAATTGATTTAGTCTGGTTTACAAGATATTTATGGTCTGTGACGATGAGATTTCCGCGCACAGCTGATTCCACAGCCCAGCTGACTGCGTGCCGGCGGAGTAAGGAGCTGAAGAATTCAATCTTCTGAATGGGGATGAATAGCGGATGAAGTGTCAAATAAATATAAAACATCGTTCTGTCAGCAATGTGAATTACACATCTTAGATATACATATCTTTTCACCTTTGCTCAGAGTATGTTTTTCTGTCTCGTTTAAATTCACTAGCATCAATGACAGAAGAAATAACGATTTTTATGAGTCATGTAATATTAATACCAAATTAATTAATAAATTAGAAAGACATGCAGAAAAATCAAATCCACGAAAAAAATATTTGGCTGCTACCGGGAATCGAACCACGGATCTCCTCCTATCCGGGCCAGGCGCGTTATCCAATATACCTATAGCGGCCTTGTACGTTTCCGTAAATATATCGACTATTTTTTTTATTTATTTTTGGACACATTTAATACAACATACATTATTATATTCAAGAACACATTCTTATATATAATAATAATATATCTATATGTCATTGTAATTGATTAATTAAATTTGTTTTCAATTTCATAGAACTTTGTTCTGAAAAAATTGCAACTTCACAATAAGAATGTGTCCTTGAATACAAATAATATTAAATCAATGAAACGCAGTGATTCAGGTAATTTAATTATACTTCGGTAATTTAATTATACCGTTTTTTTTATTGTTACGGTACATCAGCGCGCTGGTAATGATCAGTGAACACTCAGCCGATGCAGAAAATCTCCTATTTAAACACTGTCTATGTATTCTATATGGATAGTAGATCGAACCCACCGACCGACCTTTATTGCTGCTTTCAGCGTAACTTGAACGTCGTGGACACTTCATTACAAACGAGAAACGCTTCCAGGAAATTCTGGCAGTGCCAGACGACTTGCATCATGTAAAAAACTATGTTTAGTTTGATGAGGAGGTGATGATGATGCTGATGGCAATTAATTACCAATAGGTCGAAATCTATCCTAATTTAATAAGATCCTATTTTATTTTATTTTTCATTAACTTACAGCCATTGATATTTGTAATGTAATTGGACAGAGACTTTTGCCAATTGTAAGAAACCCTAATTTAACAGGAGTAAGCAAAATATATGTGTAGATTAGATAATGATTCAAATAGTTCACTCGCGCATATGTGAAGGGAAATTTATGTCACCTCGCAAGTTTACCCCTAAAAGAACCAATAAACTGCTCAAAACTCAAACAAAAGTTGTCGGCATCTGCCAGAGCCATATTATAGGTGTCAGGAACACGGTTAATTATGGAGTTCTTGCCGCAGTTTGTTCTCAAATGATCCAAGTGAAAAGGGTGTAGCGCTCTTCTTTGTATCTATCAAAATGTATGGAATTTATAATTTAGGGTGAGTTAATGCGATTGTTGAGTAATTTGTGAAGATATTTCATGTCACTGATCGTTCTTTTGCCTTCAAAGTTAGTTATTTTATGGAACTTATATGCTACGGTATTCTTCATAATACTTAATAATTTGTTTATATTAATGTGATATATTCATCCCCGTTTTTATATTAAAAAAGAGTATGTAGGTAGATATTTTTTTTTCCAACATATTAATGGAAAATTATTTCCTAATTAGCGATTCAGATTTCTTTTTCATTTTGAGGAGTCAGTGGAAGAACTCCGCAAATGCCCCAATGTTTGTTCCGAAGTAACTACGAATAACCACACATTCTCACATTAGTCACAATGATTCACATAAAACACACCACATCTATGATGATAATCAGTGTGGAGATTAAGCAATATTAAATTAAATAAAAAAGAATATATTTAAAACATAGAGGTTACATCACAACTAGCTACAAAATCTGTGTAAACTAACTACATAGTTCATGAGAAAAACTACCGATGTCTCTAGCATAGTCCCTTAAAAAATGAAAGGTATATATTTGGAACTTGTATGGAACTTTCAAAAATTTCATAATGTGTGGATGTTGTGACGATGGGATTGGTGAACGTTGCATTGTGTAGAGTGATCAGTTGAGCCAGCTCATACAGGTCGTAAGACCTGGGCCGTCCTATAAAAATGCTATAAGTCGACCACAATCAAAAGAACATTCCCTAGATTTGTCCGGTAAGAAGAAAGCGGGGGAAAGTTGCCTAAAAAGCCCGTATTACAAGCCTCAATATGATATTCCAAATAAATATATATTTTTTAGTTTAATAAATGTTACTTACTTACTAGAAAAACTACTTTTGTGTTCATTTTTTGCATCATAACAACACATTTTTTGCGCACATTCTTTTGAATGCGGTCAAGCTATACCATACATGTTTCTCAGATAAATGGTTTCGTCTCTTTGAGACTTTTATGATTTATCTTAATTAATTAATCATCTGTCACTGTATTCTCAGCAGATATAAAAATATTATTACATACTTCATTCAATCCGTGTTCCGAAGTACCAACACTTTTCAAAACGCTTTCGAAATCGCCAGCAAGCCATTGAAATCAATTCTTGGAATGTAAGACACATGATTCGACGAAGAATCAAATTTAGATTTTAATGCATTGGACTTCTTTAGCATTGGGTAAAGAAAGATCAGATTTTGATTATGTTTTTACTGCACTGTTTTTTCAAAGAACCTATCCCAAGCTCCTATGCAAGCGTTATAAAGAGAATTGCTGGAAGCAGCTGGATGCAAAAGACACTGAACACATAATTATTAATAACGGATTCAAGATTAGATTCGACAGTAAGGGCTGAAAAGGATGGAAAAAACATAAAGATATATATATATACATATTTAAATGGTTCAGGTGTCCAAATGTACCCAATCCTCATAAAAGTTTTGTACGAACCAGCATAGAAATTTAACATGTGTCGATACCAAAATGTCAATGCTAACTTGGCTCAACGCACAAAACTAATAAAAAAAATTGGCCATGTCCCAACAGGCCGGCAGGTCTTCATATATCATTACGCAATCTCGTTAACAGATAATAATGGTTATTTAATAGGTAACAAATTTTTAAAAAATCAATGCGTGCATAACATGACAGAGTAATCAGTATTCAAGGTAAAATACTGGAGCTGCCACTGGCCGCTATCGGTGTAGGGCCAAGCTAATATTAGCCGCGCGGCATCTTACCCCGCCGTCCGCCGTCAGCCGTCAGTCCGCCATCCATCCCGCTCTCCCCGAGGCGCGACTTTTCTGCAGACGGACTTCTTGGCAGAGGACGACCGGCTCATCGCTGACCCTAAAACTGTGACTTGCCCACAAAATACTATTCTCATTTCTATTTCAACCTTACTACTAAAGTATCCTCGTCACTGAAAAAATGTTCGAGACAAAACTTTTCCAAACTAAGGAATGATTTTGCACTTTTAAAAAACAAGATTATGGTTACCCATTTGAATAATATTTTGTGATCATTGGTTTTATTTCAAGTATATTTGAGTTGATACTAAATACCACGAATATTGTAACACAAATAATAAAATGTAAGTACTTCATCACCTCCTCGCAGAGCAGGCATGGACGCTGATGATGACACCCCAGCCGAAAATATTCGGCGCCATCTGTTCCGATCTTGGCATTCCCGACTGCTTCCTGAAGTGAGTTTTTGACTTAAAAATTCACCAGATCCGAGACTTTAGCATAAATGATCCAAAATGTACAACAATTGTCGAAACATCAATTTTCCTTCGAGCCTTCTGCTCCTTGTGCAGGTAAATTTCGCACCGCATGATCGAATGACAAGATAAAAATGGACAAAGAAAAACAAACAGTAGAATTACCAAGACGAAAAGGAATGAGCTAGGCTGCTTTTGGCAAACTCAAATATATTTTCAACAACAAAAAGATCCCAATTAGCTTAAAAAGAAAAGCTTTTGAATCGTGCGTACTGCCAGTGATGACGTATGGAGTGGAGACGAAGACCCTTACAATGAAAAGTCTAGAAAAGCTCAAATGCACACAACGATCTATGGAGGAATCCACGCTTGGTGTAAGCCTAAGAATAATTAGAAATTATGAAATTAGACGCAGAACTAGAACAGTGGATATCATGGATCGTGAAGCGAAGCTAAAATGGGCAGGGCATTTTGCAAGGCAGGATACTTCAAGATGGACTCCCAGAGTTCTGAAGTGGAGACCTTGGGAGAATAAAAGAGGCGTCGGAAGACCTCAAAAGAGATGGGCCGACGATATGGCGGCCGTGGGTGGGAAGAAATTGCACAACCAGCAAATAACAAGGAAGGATGGAAGGGTATGGAAGAGGCCTACATCCAGCAGTGGAGAGAAGAAGGCAGAAGAAAATGATTGAATTGTTAATAAGCACAAGCAGTACCAATCATAAAGCTTCCGATAGGGGAACACGATAAACCACAAGAAATTTCTGTCAGCTTTCAAAACTTACTTCTCGTTTTTCTTCAATTAAGGAATCATCGGCGATCATTTAAATATTTGCTACATCCCTATTAATTTAACAAACCTGCCTTAGAGTCATTTGCATCAACTTTTTTATAGTAATTGTTCGTTCAAAGTATAGATTACTTAACTTTTTTTTTATTGATGGATAACGCAAACATCTATGCTTTAAACGAAACATTACTTTAAATCAAGATGATGCAACTGGCCCTAAGACTATTCAGTCAGGATGTGCTTCATCATCTATCTTCTGCTAGAGTTTCGCCTTGAATAGTTAGATCCAGGATCTGATATTTTTCTAGATGTCTTGTAATATGGTATTTGTAACATAAATTTGGCGAATTCCGGACATTGTCGTTAGTAGCCAGCTTTATTATATACCTAAGTTTTCTGTAGATTCACAAACAAATCTCAAATGCTTTTTAAAAAAAAATTTAAAACATTATAATTTGTCATAAATATGGAGAGTGGTCTGTTTTGAGGACATGATACTAAAAAAAAATCACTAATGAAATCAGATTAGAGCCGAATATTAATTGCTGATAGTAATCTGACCATCTTCAAAGGAATCAAGAGATTACGTAGTGGAACATCCCGAGCTAATTAACAATAATCCTTTTATCCATGGAATATCTCTGGTTTGGCAACACTTTTTGCAATTAAGACGGGCCGCGGATGGGATGTGACGAAACATGAAGAGTTCGGTACACCCGCTCTGGGCAGTAAACAAATCAAAAGGTTTAAAAAAAATAGTTTTTAAGTTAATAATAAATCGCAACCCTCAAAAATAAAGGCAACCCACGTCAGCAACCAGGGAAATGACCGAAAAAATATTAGTTCTTATAATGTTTTCCGCTCACCCGAGATTCCACCCCTCGTATCTAGTATATACAGGGCGTCTCATAGCTAGTATCAAAAACTTTACAGGTGGAATCCTGTCTATATAACGAGTCAAAAATGTTTAAGACACCATGACCTAGTGGTCATTAATGGTTATGGAGATGGCATTTTTTTTTAATATTTCTTATATACATATTTGTTGCAAAAATCGTATTATCATTACACTACCTATTATGAAATATTCATTCGCTTCTCTACTACTCAAATAAAATTATAACCGTAAAGCTATCTATTTTAAATTTTTACGAGGTTTTTATCATTTTATTCAGCTACGAGACACCCTGTATAGTATGACTATTAGCAAAGAGCTAACTCGGTGTTGTGACTGGTTTTCGTTACATAAATATGACAATCACAGTTTTAATCAAAATCGTCATTTATCGCGTGCATTTTGAATGAAAAAAAGTCATAGGGGAGAGGCGTACAAAATGACATAGGCGGGTCAAATGACACACCTACTTTTCTCCGAAACCACTAACGTAAACTTTATCATGCATTCCACTAAAGAACCGCTTAGTAACAGGTCGTAACCTGTGGTGGCGCCAATCGCGTTCGTTTGGCCGTTTGGTGCGGACGTGCGTTTGTTTGATTTTTGCAGTGACGAGTTTCAAGCAGATAGATTTCCTTTCTCGTAAAAGTAAGTATATTTTAACGTTCATTTGTTTTTGATTGTCGTAATTTGATTACAAATAGATTAAATTACTTCGATAAACTTTTGATAACTCAAAATTCTAAGTACACTTTCAGTTATTGTTTACTAAATTTGAAGGCTATTAGGCGGACAAAATGGCATACATCTTGTTCGGGTAAAATGGCATACTATGTCATTTGACCCACCATTTTTTTATTTAGAGACTAAGTTTCAACGGCAGCAGAAGAACTATGCATACCCACAGCAAGTCCAGCTCAGGTGAAAGCAGCAAATTCTGTATCGCTTGTAATTGCAAGCACATCAAGCGCTGACAATGCACGTCCACTTTCGCCAGCCCAATCTACAGATACAGCTACTGAATTCTTACGACACCCACAAATATTTGTGTCCCAAAATATTTGGATTTTAGTTCTGACAGTGAAAATGATTTCCCTTCCTTACAAACTTATACTTAAGTCGAGGATGATGATAAAAATTGTCCTTGTATTTATTGCAATGACCTTTTTACTCCAGGTCCAAGCCAAAATAAGTCTGGCTAATGAGTTTGACCTGTAATAAATGGGCCCATGCAACATGTGCAGATGTTCCGAAAAAGACAAAACGTTTTAGGTGTGAACTATGCATGTAATCGACTGATTTTTGTTACAAATTTAGTATGTCATTTTGTCCACCGCACGTGTGTCATATTACCCACCTAGGGCGGACAAAACAGTTTTTGTTCAAATTTTTAAAAATGTTTAGTAATTCTATTGTTTTTGTATTTATTTGATTGATCTCTATAATTCTAATTAGGTAATGAACCAAAGAATACATTGTTAATTAAAATGTTCAATATTAATAATAAATAAAGATTTTACGAGTGATTTTATAACTAGTATGTCATTTTGTACGCCTCTCCCCTATTTTTTCTTTTCTTGGTCAAGTTAGTAAAGCGGAACAAAATTCTTTATGCAGGAAAGCAAAAATGTAGTAAGTTGCGGGAGAAGTAACAGCCGCCCCTGGAGCCGCCGCCGGTGCCGCCCCCCACCCGCCCGCCGCTCGCCGCGGCCGGGCCGGCGGCACGCGCAGTGTCGGTCCACCGCCCGCGATGCTGGCCCGCGCGCTCCCCCTGCTGGCGCTCGCCCTGCTGGCCCTGCTGGCCCTGCTGGCGCTGCCGGCCCCCGGCCTGGCCGCCCGCAGCAAGCCGCCCACCCCCGCCCCCGCGCCGCCCAAGGAGGTCGAGCCCGTCATCGAGGAGGTCACGGCCAAGCAGCTGGAGAAGGTCCTCAACGAGAAAGACTATGTCGCCGTGTACTGGTGTAAGTGCCCGTGCCCCGCGTGTGATGTTCCTCCGTGCCAGTGTAGAAGCGCCGCCCCTCCGTGTTTACCCGGAGGCGGAACTAGAGCTCGACCTGCGTGGCCAGCCCGAGATGGCTCTCGCCCGTCCACGTGCTTTCCGCTCTCGCGGACGGTTGCGAACTTCCCCATTTAGACGATTCCCAGCAAAATTACGTCGAACGACGGAATTTTCCGTAAATCCGACGAATATATTAGTCCTGAAAACCGCGCCATCGCGAGAAATCTGACCCGCGAACGGATTTTATTAAGCTTCGCGGGTGCTCGTCGCTTTTGGCACCCGTCATTTCTTACCTCCCGTAATTTAGAGAATTACATTTCTACATTCTCGGAGAATCGCGATAAAGAAATGAGCTTCGCGATTATCCCGTTTTCCGAGTCGATAAAGATTCTAATTGTGCGCGGAATAGAGAAGAGAAAAGTTCCCGAATGGTGCGGACTCGTTAATCTTCCACCTGGTGCCACCCGGGCCCTTGCGCGGAAGTGTGTCGTATGTCCCAATTCTCTGGGAATGTTCCGACGAGCCCGGCCAGGCCAACTCCACCGGATGAACTCCTCCGAGTGGAGACGCGACTGCGTTTAAAGATATAAATGCGATCGAACTCGCTATATTATGTTGAAAAATAATCAAAATGTACACTCGCCCGAAGGGTAAATAACGCGCTCCATTAACTCTGGGGAACTCGTTCCATCTCGCTGGTATAAATAATGTTGTTTTCCGAAATACCTACATTCGCGCCACCGTGTCTTCTCTCAACGTTTTGTAATCCAAGGAGATCTCGAAATAATCGTGGAAATCGCAGCTGCGCTTCATCTGCAGAATAACATATATTTCTTCGAATGATTTACTTTGTTATTGTCCGTTAGTTAAATTAACAAATACTGTCGCTTGCTGCGACTAAATATACTTGTTTATTTCTGTGACAATAAATAGATCGCACGTAGCCATAGAAAACCAAAAATTCTGGAATTATAATTCTCGATACCCCAGTTAATTAAATTTCTGTTAAACGTTCCTGTTAACTAATGTTCCTGTTAAATGGAAATAACTAGTATACTGGATGCTGTATGTATGTCTCTTACGATGATTACACTTCCCGATGTTATACATAGGGTGATGGTGGTGAACAAAAGCAGACCATTTAATTCGTCACAACGTTAGACGATTTTAAGTATTTGGATTATTGCGGAACATATATCATAATCATCTCGTGGAGTTTTTTGGCACCGGCTTTTCGTGGTCACATTCCGTTAAATTAGTTTACCTTGACACTACTTGTTGTCGCGTCAATAGTAATGTCCCTCAGCCGTGTGGTCGTTGCCCGCAAATGCAGTGTGACCACCCAACTACCTGTTAGCCACAAATCGCAGCGATCATCAGAACCTGACTATATTGAAGGATTAATTCCTTTTCATGTATGGATCTAAATTAGTACTATTTTTTTTAAATACAATACGGTGCAGTAATTACAATTAATAACAAATACAACCTCCCTTTCTCATTTTAATACAAAAATACATACACATGCCGTAGCTCTTGGAAACCTACATCATTATATACAGACAAGGCAGTGTAGATAAATATTTAAGCAATTTTTCCTAATTTTTTTCTTAAATTCATACTTAATAACAACAGTTCTGCTAAATCATAAATTAAATTATTAAAAACACGTAGCTTTAAGAAAATTCTCACTAGTTGCATTTAACCATTAAGATGAAATATGACTCAAAGACCGGATTCAAGCAAAGCAGAGATAATTCCATTTATCTTGCATTCGTATATTTTAAATTCTCCTTTAGTAAATACTTATGAATTAATTAATTCTAATTTATCTCCGTTCGTGAGTATTTTTCTACTAAAGTTTTCTCGTAAACATTTTTAACTTTCTTTTTCTTACAAATCTTGAATTCTATTTGATTACTTTCACGTGTTCTTATCCCACATCATGCCTTTTCGAAGGTTTAATTACATTTAAAAATAATCAATATTCCAACTTTTCGACGCATTGTAAAACCTACTTTGAATTCATTATTTTTTGACAGAAGTTTTTTATTGAAAAAATCGAGTGGTGTCTGAATTCTGTTTACTAAATTTGAAAAAGGTTGACCAGTACAATAAGTTCATCGAAGAGATATGATTTTAGGTTTACTTTGATATTGAATTATTGTAATGAAATTTCAAAAAGCAAATGTCTGAAAATGGTTACAGTAAGTTAAAACACTTGTCACAACCTAATATGAAAGCAAATGCTTTCATTTAGTTGTATATAATAAATTTAACATTAAGTTATATCATTACGAGCTATATAAAAACAAAATTCATTACGCCACCGCTGAAAATAAAATATGTTTAAGATTTTTAATATTTCTTCTACGGTATTATTACAATATTTTTGCATTAAATTGTTAATATATTTTAAATACTTTTCAAAACAAGATAAACGCTGTAAGGACTTCTATCCCATTTTTTTGGAAATCTTGTCGCCATTTATCAAGCTTCTACGGAATTTGAGAAGCTTACTTAAAACCGGAAAATTAGATGTCCCACTGAAAAATTAAGATACATATTTTTTAAATTGAATGATAAAGTATAGTTTTAATAAGCTGTACTTGGTAAAAATAATATAAAGTTATGGGTGAGAGTGCCGATGAAAACACTTTTTTGTGTAATTTTCTATGTAATTCATCTAATTTGTTTTGACTATGTCTTGAAAAATTGCAACATTAGAAATAAAATGTTATTTCATTTAAAAATATTATGTCATTATTGAAAGATAACACATTTACTTCGATACTGCTGTACTCGTATGTTTCACAGAGGAAAATTCCGTTGAAGGAATTATGATGAGTTTAAATAATATTAATCGTGATAAGAGATGTTGATACTGGTAGATGGGTATCTTTTTTTCATATAAAAACAAAACGGTTTCGAGAATGGTAATCAACCAATTTCAATAATACCAATAAATAAATACGTAACAATGATAAAAAAACTCCAATTAATTCAATATGAAATTAAATTTCATAGAAATAACGCGAGTTCTGTCGTCCTTTGACAAAAATTGGCCATTTTCATCAAAACAGTCCATTTCTATCTGTGGTCCATTGCCAATTGCTGGGCGTAGTGATCCTGGAAGTGATCCCACTTCCGTGGCTGCCTCAGTTAATTTCTTCTTCCTTCTACCCAGTCTGGGTCATTTCTTAATTTGATTTGGCCGAGTATTATCTACCAGTTTAAATAAAAAAAGTTACTTCGTCGATATATACATCCGAAATACATCAGTAATCGCCATCCAGACAAGTCAGAGAGTATGTCTTTGAACTTGTGCTTTTAGAGAAAGGATAAGCTTATATGTCGAATTTTTAACAGACGAATTTTTGTTGACTTGTTATGTAGTTACTGAGCCTTCTACCGTATCTTGTATAGTTAAATTACGAAGGTTTCCGACATCTCTGATTTCAGCTTCGTAATTTATTTATAATGTAAATAGAGCTTATAAACTAACTTCTGTTTCGAAATAATTTGGAAGAATAGTCCGTTGCAACTTATTGAAGTTATCCATGATATGATGAAGCTATACAATTATTAGTTTGTTTTGTTTCTATTTTAGATTAAGATTATAGACCTAGACTTTAGCTCTTCTATTCGACTCGATAAATGTCGTGTACCGATAGCCTTTTCCAGCCCGTCACTGGATTCATTCTTTGCTTGTCCCGTGATATATTCTCCAGATCACATTATCACCTATTTTTGATTGATTTGGCATTTTGATGAGAGATTCTGTTTCTCTCAAAACTTAAGTAGTGAAAAAATATAAATGATTATTAAATTCGCGTAGAGGTAACAAGATTTTTATTATTTAATGATCAACATTAGCGCATGCTTTTATATAATGGTTTCAACGTCAAATACGGTGATGAGTTATACGACATTAATTCACTCTCGATCTACATAAAATTCATGATCTATAGCAAATCACGTCCGAAGTATGTAGGAATCGCGGATCCCCAAAATAATCCTTAATGGACAACCGGGTGGTGGAAGACGAATTCTTTAGGTAGTTGGCTTAGCGAGGGATACAGGTGAATGTTATAGATTCCGAAATGGAAGGCTGTCGCCGAGAACGGATGCATGTAGAGGAGAAAGGTTCAGGAGGCCAAAGCTCGATTTGGGCTGCAAGACTATTAAGGAGAAACAAGGAATTCTATTCAGGATTTGTTCTCTGTTTGTCGGCAAATTCAATTTTTGTGCATCGACGGAACTATTCTTTATAATATGTCTCCGCGATATTTTACGTCTGTGGAACACGCCTATTGTTGCTACAAAGCGTACCCACTTGCTTTGATTGTGTCATTTTACTAACATTTCTAAATCATTTCTCCACATCAGCTCTCCCATGAACCAAATTCCTAACCACCCACATAACACTTGTACCAAAGCCGAATAGACTTTGCCCTGATCCTGATGACGAGGATCAGTTCGTAATCACCGTTGTCACGCGTATTATTTATATTGAATAACTACATATTTAAAATTTTATAACATTCGTATTTGTGGACACGAGTGAAACAAGTTGGACGGCCTTGTGTTGGAACGAAAATAAACTCATCTTAGTCTTATTTACTTAACTTAATTCCTCCAGTTAAGTGTTGAAATATTGTCCACATGCTGTTTGGTGAGTTGACAAGGACAGTGAAGATGTTTACAGCCGCCTCCTCTCCTGACTAATTCGATCGCAATCTTCTTCACCTTCTCTTTCTCTGAAGCAGCTGCATCATCTTATTGTCTCTCAGTGTCATTTATGATCTGGCAATCTCAACTTCTCATTAATCATAGAGATTGAGATTTTAATGTACGACCCAACTGTTTTTATATAAATATTCAAACCATATTTTAAACTTTTATGGACCGTGTATAGGGAGGAAATTTTTAAGTTACGAATTTTTTTTATTTTATTTTAATAGTAGGTGATATTATTTTATTTTATTTTAACCTTTATATTTCCTAATATATACAACGTAAAATATCAGTATATTAAATTTCTAATCAAAAGCACGTATCACGAACTTTCTTAGTTTTTTCTTAAAAATTTTCATATTTTTTTCGTCCCTCACATATAACTTCATCCCACTGTAGGTACATCACAGATGTTTGCGATCTTTTTTTCTTTCTGAATAGCAATCTTACTTCATCTTTTCTTCTTGTATATTGGTCATGTTCATGTTTTTTCTTATTTTTCTTAATAATTCAAATGTATTGTTGTGACCATTAACAATTTTATATATAAATAGAAGTACATTAAATTTAATTGTTTGACTAAATTTCATTATTTGTAGGCTTTCTAACATCACTTTGATTCTTGTGTATCGATTTCTTTTTAGTATAATTCTTAATGCTTTATTTTGGAGTATTATTAATTTTTTCAGTTCTTCTTCATTTGCCAGAAATAGTGTACTGCTGCAGTAGTTGACGTGGGGGACTATTGCGTTATATATATTTTTGCACTTTTTTTGCGTTATATATATATGATCTCTGAAATTCGGATTTTGCTTCCTTTGAAGACAGCTCTCAGCTTTCGTAATGCTCTTTTACACGCTTCACTTCACGATTGTTGTGAAATGTCAAATTTCACTCCATTAATTTTTGCCAGCTTTAATTCATCAGTTGGGTCAAGTAGAATTTCCCTAAAAGCAGTTAAAACGGAGTGAAAGTTTTATGGCTGGTTGTTTGATTTAACTAATAGCTTTTACCACTGATTAGACAACCAGCTTTTAGTAATTTAATTCCTTCCGTTTGTTAAACTTTTCAGAAAGGGTATCAGCTAGAGTTAAACTCGAGCTGATACCCTTTTTATTTGCATTCATAGAGAAGTAAGTTGGTACAAATTGACCATCCGGAAGAATATAGGTTAGAATGCACCAGCGCCGTAGGTACTCTCGCAGTGAGCTAATTGGATAGTGAGGGATCATCGCGACGGAGGCCGACGTCACCGCGCGCCGGTCGCCGGTCGTTGGGTCAGGTTGGGGAGGAATTGTTCGGCTTGTATTTTTAGATGGCAATTCAGAGCCAGACGTTTGTCGCTGTCACGAAACAGATTCCAGTTTGAGATAGTCTCAGAAATAATACGCGCATTGAGTGATTGAACGTCGCCAAAATGACGCCGCGAGGGCTGGTGGGACTCCAAGATTCCCACATGTCTCAAACCCGTAATACAATACTCCTCGACCGCTAAAAAGCTCAACAAAAATTAACGTCCTTGAAATAAATTATCAAGTATATTTTTCCTTGTCTAAATATGTATAACACATTTTATTATATTATTAATATTTTTAATATTTAAAGCATTAACTTTGTGGTTAAACAGTGTTAGTTAAATTATTATAAAGCACTACCAGATTTTAGGTCTACCGGTTTCGAGACGTACCCGTCTCTTCGTCAGAACCAACACTACATTACTATGTTCACAACACTATACACCACCGGTGTACTACTATGCCGGTTTCGAGACGTACCCGTCTCTTCGTCAGGACCAACACTACATTGCTATGTTCACAACACTATACATCACCGGTGTACTACTATGTTCACAACACTATACACACAACTGGCACTGTGCACTATGCACACCACAGTGCCAGTGGTGTCGTGAACATAGTAGTACACCGGCAGTGTATAGTGTTGTAAACATAGTAGTGTAGTGTGGGTCCTGACGAACAGACGGGTACGTCTTGAAACCGGTAGACCTGGTAGTGGTTAATACTAATTTAACTAACAATCTGATATAAGTTGTTAGTTAATCAATTTTTTTTTTTAATATTGTGTTACCATACATCCGTACACCAACATTGATTTATTTAACAAGAAAGCAATCTAATAGAGAAAATTTAAGAGTATGTTTATTTTGAACATACTGTACAGTGAAACAGATAGATTCGTGAAGCTCATAGAAATATTGAAATAAAATATTGTACAATTTCTTAAAATAAGTTAATCCTCGCAACAGCGACATGCGGTACCGAAACTTGGACGCTGACTGCGGACCTGATGCGTCAGCTAAAAGCAGAACAGCGAGCCATGGAAAGAGCAATGCTCGGCACTTCATTGAGCGATCACATAAGGAATGAAGATACGCCAGAGAATCGGGCGCCGACATCGCTCAAAGAGCTTTCTATCTAAAATGCTAATGGGCCGAAAACATCTGCGGAAAAATTGACGATCGCTGGGGGAAGAATACGTCGGAGTGAAAAACTGTAGGAAGTGAAGAAGAAGTGTCGGGAGACTGTTAAAAATGCTTCTTCTAGTGCTCGTTCTATCCGTCGGTGTTTATCACATTATTTACTACGGCCCGAAATAGCTCTTCAGCAGACTGGCCAAACCACTGTCTTAGGTTTGGCCACAGTCATGACGTTTCTTTCTTCCAGGACCTCGGCAATATGTCCCTGCATTACGGGGTGCGAGATCTCATATTCCTCTGGAATCATCACAAGTCCGAGATATTAAACTTTTCGGATTTTTATTGTTTTAATATTTATTTTTCTTTATTCACCCGAACCATAACATTTTCATTCTTAACTCTGTCCACCCAAATTATTTTGAGTATTCTTCTGTAGATCCACATTCAGAATGCTTTAAGTCGCCTTGTCAATTCTTCAGTAAGCGTCCACGATTCAATTTCATACAATAATTGATACTACGTGAAGATGAGTAAATTTGTGGAAATAAGAGAGGCATATAATATCAGCAGTGAATGGAAACGGGTTGGTGATGATGCGTGCGTAGCTTTTAAATAGCAAATAATATTTGTCTTACCGATACAGCACTCTTGAAGATTGTTATACCTGATGGTGGTTGTATCATCTGTCTCCATTTTGCACGGATGAAGATCTTCCCGGAACATTCTTGAACCATGTTGATAGCGGTCTTGACCAAATCTGCCCACATAGTAAAACTTTTTTTCTGGTGTTTTTGCTATGTCAATTAATAATGTTATTTACACTAAACTTGTCCTGTCCAGGAAAATTTAATAGTAATTTGATTCTCGAAACAGACATATATTTTATTATTCCTAACAGTGTCGTTTTGTGGACCACATGGAATACATTAATAATAATTAAATGAACTGTGCAGAAGCTGAACGCCGAAGAAAAATAAACAGTGCGCAGTTCTTTGCGTTTCATCCAGCTGATATATTTTTTCTGTCCGATTTAACCTGGCGGGATGTTTATCCCAAACTTCCAGAGAGATCGTAAACTCCCACCGCAGTCTTTCGTATTATTCCGAACCTTCAATCAAAGAATAATGTACTGACAAGTGTGGGTATTTTATTAGAACTGCAAAACTACAGCGTACATTTAACCGCGATAATTTATTATAGACGAACTATTTTTGTTGCGTTCGGACTCGTAGTATATACTTGTATTTAAACAAATTAAATAGCTTACCTGTTTGTATATAGATTAATGTATTCTTAATGTAATCAACAAGAATATATCTACTTTGTTAACACCACAATTTGTGGGAAAAATTAACAGGTTTCGGGCCTTATGGTCCTTTCATCAGGATACAATGTATTATAAAAATGAAAAGGATGAGTATAATTATGGAGAAGCAGGAAGTATATAAACATTTACGAAATAAAAATATATGGAAGATAAATAAATAACTAATTACTAACATGAAAATAATTTATTTTTTTAAATTAAATTTGTATTCATATTAGCAATTAATTATTTTTTCATTTATAAAAATAATTTTATTTGCAAAAAGTACCTGATTATTTTGAATATTTTATTTTACGGACCAAAATACTTTTCGATGACTAATTTGAGCAGTGATTTTTAAAAAAAAAAATTAAAAATTCAAATTAACATTTTCTTATTATTTATGGATGATACACGATGGTAATAGTTTATTCTGTAATATACTTACATTTGCAGCGAGGTTTTTAATGATATCACTATATTTATGGCACTTTATAAACGAAGCGGTCGAAAAATTAAACAACTGCGTTATTTTACTACAGACTAGCTGTGCCCGCGCGGCTTCGCACGCGTAAATTTTTAGTACACTGTTTGGATCGTCATAGAACTTTCGCGAACCTTCTAGAACATTCTCCTTCCAGAACTTTCAAGAAATTTATCGAATGTACAGGAACCTTCTAGAAACACCGACACATTCCGCCACTCAATTTAGAACCTTATGGAACTTTCGTGAATTTTCTAGAACCTTCTCCTTAAGTTGTACCTATCACAGAAATAATCAGTTCAATTAAATATTTTTTTATAGTTTAGGTCACTGCGTTGCCAAAGTACTACTGAAAAACTGTAACTTTTTTAAATAATGACAAAAAAACCAAATATTAATACAAACTAGCGATAGAAGCTTCAACTTGAACTCAGGTACTTTTGAAGTTAAGACATTTTTAACTAATCAGAAGCCAATGTATTAAATGTAATGTATTATTACTGTAAATACTATTAAAAACTGGGGACAAAAAGTAACGCAGTTGTAATGTTATTGTAACGCAGTAGTACCTTTCTCTCTATACTTTCATAAAGTAGATCTAATAGGTTAAAAAATAAAATAATAAACTTATTTCTTTAATTTCACCAGGGTCTAATTAGACTTTTTTTTATCAATTTTGAAACATTTTTTTTTGATATCTATACTTTTTTGCTTGACTTTTCAATCGTTTCCGATTTCCTAATCTACTGAGACCATTTAATTGATTCGAGATTATTCCCTGTATGGTACTGTATTTGTTAAGAATCCCTTTTTTGAATTAACGGTAAAGGTTTTTCATTTTCCAGTACACAGATATCGTTTTTTCATTTTTTTATAGGTTACAGTTTTTTGTTTTCCATCTGTAGCTCTAGAAACATCGTCGTAATCAAAAAAGTTTTCGATTTTCTCATTCGGAATGTTTTTCTCGGGGGCATTCTGCTTTTGTTTCATCCGATGAGTACCCAAAGTCTCCGTTACAATACCAATCTTCGAGCAGTCTACACGAGTGCAGCGCGCTTCGAAGGGACGGGCGCGCGATGCCGTAAACATGATGCTCATTGATCCTATCAATGTTAATGAAATCACGCGTGTACTCCAGCGGCGTTTTGGTCAACCTGACACCGTGATCGCCAGCGTGCTGGAAAAAGTAAGGCAACTACCACGCATCTCGCCAACCGCCGACTCGGAAACTTTGGTCGAGTACGCGGTGGCAATACGGAACGCAGTCGCCACGGTCGAGGGTATGAACCCGAATTACCTAATGTCACCACAATTGCTGCGTGAAATGGTCACCAGACTGCCCCTTGGTGTGCGAGTGGTATGGTTTTCCATGGTATGGTTGCGGGAGCCACTGAAGATGCAACCATCCAGAACTTCTCAGAATGGCTAAAAATGGTGGCCGATACTGCATCACTTTCCGGAGACCATGATGCCCCCGTTATCGAGCACCAACAGGGATGACGGATCGGACAGGTACTTGTAACAAGTGAGACCGTCCACGAAAACCGTCCACAGTGCGCCATATGTCGCATCACGTCCCACCACACCACTGCGTGCGGAGAATTTTCTCGCCGAACTGTCATCGACCGTTTGGCCTTCGCACGCTCAAGCGGACTATGTTTTGTGTGTCTTGACTCCTGGGCACAGGAACACAGAAACATTTGCAGAAATAAGAAATGCGGTGTCGGCGGTTGCAAGCTACGACACCACAAAATGCTGCATAGGGTGCCACGTGAAGTAACTAGCATCCACCGCAGAGAACGCCGCTCTTGGAGAAGCCGCGAGCGCACCATCGGGCGCCCAGCGCAGATCGAGCGGACGTACCGGATACGGCGGCGCAAGCACAGTGAGCCCCACGGGCCAATTCAATGAACCACCCGTACTCCTGAAAGTGCTGCCAGTCATCGTAACTGGCCCACGCGAACAGATAAAAATACACGCACTACTCGACGAAGCGCCCACCGTAACCTTCATCGAGGCGGGAGTGGCCAGTGCCATTGGGGCCCAGGGACTGGTGCGCTGACCAAATATCCACGGCGCCAATGGAATGTGCGTCTTGGAGAACCGATCGCAGATAATTGACATTGGACTAAAAGGCAGCAGGCCCGTCAAGCATCCGCTGCGAGCAAGGACCGTCAGAAACCTCGCTCTACTTCCCCAGTGGACAATGCCGCGCGATGGAAAAAGATCGCGTGCAGGCCAAGGAGGTGAGGCCGCAGCTGTTAATTAGCCAGGACCATGCTCACCTCATCGTCACACGTGAGGTGAAGACGGTACCAGCTGGAAACAATGGTATTCTGTCCCGCACCGCTTTGCATTCTGCACGGGGTTGCGGCCCATAACTTACCATCACCAATCGAGCTCTCCTTGACGGCCATTACAATCCCTGCTGAGGACAGCCTGGAGACTCTTGTCAAAGCACACTTCGCCGTAGATTCACTTGGAGTCACCACCGCAACACGAATCAATGCAGACAGTTCACGAGCTGAGCAGATAATGACAGCTACCACTCATCAATTGCCAAATGGGCAGTGGAAAACCGGCCTACTATGGCGGCGCGAGGACGCCCGTCTGCCAGAAAGCCGCCAGTGCGCTGTCAACTGCCTGGCCAGCATCGAGCAGAAAATGTGAAAGGATGTAGCTTACGCCTCTGCATACAGGGCAAAGATCGCCCATTATATCGACAAGGGCGACGCCCGAGCCCTGTCACCATCAGAGGTGGCCAAACTTGGGAGGCGCCACTGGTACTTGCCGCATTTCGTGGTTTTCAACCCAAGCAAACCGGAAAAGATCCGCGTGGTATTCGATGCAGCGAGCTAGTACAGAGGCGTCTCCCTCAACGATGTCCTGCTAACCGGGCCCGACCTGATGTCATCACGCTGGGAAACCTTTTCCAATTCCGGGAAGGTCGAGTGCGCTGGCCGCCGACGTGCAGGAAATGTTCTTGCGCATAACAATACGTGAAGCTGACCGCAATGCACAGCTGTTTCTGTGGGGAGAACCGGGAGAAGAACCAAAAACCTACCAAATGATGTCTATGGTTTTCGGTGCCACCTGCTCCCCTACCAGCGTCCAGTATGTGCGCAATCGCATAGCTGACGCCAGCGCTGACCAATTCCCGAATGCAGCCGACGCCGTTCATCACAAGTTCTACATGGATGACTACCCCGATGCAGTGGACACGATGGCTGAGGCCGTCACGATGGTCGCAGAAGTGTCCGAAATACTGCATCGAGGCAACATGCACTTAACAAATTGGGCCTCAAACGACCCGACGGTGCTCGCGCAGATTGAACCACATCTGCGGGCCGTGGAATCAGTACAAATTATTGGCGAAGATACCACAATCGAAAGAATCCTCGGGATCAGTGAAGTGGGACTCACCACAGAGCCAGGACCGTTCTACGAGCAAAAGCTCCCGTATCGGCCCTACACTTTCGCCATCCAGTTTGGCATTGTTTTAATGCTAAAGCAGTTTCCTACGCAGCTAATGATGCAAAACACTCGTGCGACGCGGCGAGGAAACTGTACTAACCTCTTCACTATCTCTGGGGTGCGTTACGAAAAACAATTTATTCAAAGAAAATAACAATACATAAAAATAAAATTACAAGTAAATATCAAAATATAAACAAAAGGCAGAGAAATACAAGGAGAAGAAAATAGCAAAGCATGAATATAAATAAAGAAAAACAAGGCAAAATATAGAAGATACAACAAAATACATAAATAAATTGTATGCAAAGGATGAATAATATATAATGTGTGTGGAATACATGAATGAGTATTGAAAAATACATGGGTGAAAGCTGATCAGGAGTGAGAAATAATTACAAAAATTGCACCGTAGAGACAGTATCGAGTGCAAATAGTCACTCCCCCGCAGGAAAAAAGAAAATAAAAAATACATCACAAACATAAAAGGACTCACCAGTCCGGAAAATCACTGCCGGCAGACAACAACCTTGGTAGTAAAGCAAACTAATAACATTACAATCAAAAGTATAAAAAAATCAGAAAAACAGCTGGTAAAAAGAAGCGGCTAGTAATATGCAGACTAAAAAAGCATTATTAACAGTATGCATCCAATATGAAAATAATGTGAAAAACAGTATGCATCCAATATGAAAATAATGTGAAAAACAATAGAAATCAAGAGTAGCGGTAAATGACAGCAAAAAATTTGCCAGTAAAACGTATATAAATAACGGAGAGTGAGCAAGAAAAACCAGTACATAGCCGTTACACTCCAGAGGGAGGCCCCCTGAGGATTTCCCAACGAGAGACCTACACTCGAATTAAGGATCAGAAGTAAGACAGGTTGTTCGCGTTTCTCACAAGATCCGAGTTTACGAAGGAAAATCCATCTATACCCCTTCTCAAGTCCTCTCAACAATCATTAAGATAGGGCATTCTTTTAGTATATTATTATACCGTTATAGTCTTAGTCGAAACATGGCTAAATGATAATATTTTAACATCCGAGTATTGATGAATTAATAGATTTTCTCTATAAAACTTGAAAAATTTAATATATTTAATCAACTGCTTACTTAAAAAATGACTGGGACTCAAATGAATGGATGAATGAATGTATGCAAGTACATATTTTGTCGATTAAAATTATACAGGGCAGTTCCTGCCAGTTTTCGTGCAGGCATGGTAGTTGGCTGCTCACCAAGTGTGGAGCGACGGCGCTAATGACTCAGAAGAATTGTATGCTGCAAGTGTTATACGGAGTTATGCCAGTTCTGATCACCCTTATCAGACAGATTTTATTACGGGAATTCCTCGTGCATCAAGAAGGACAGTATTCCAATCGTACAGCTCCAAGTTTATCTCTAGTTTTCAGTCCCAATCCGGTAGCGTATGATATAAGCGTACGTAGTCCAAAAATGTTATGTATTGAAAATTTTGGCCTTGAGTTATATTTAAATCGTTTGTTCCGGGTGGGCAACAGGTTATTATTATCTCACAACTAGTGCCAATCATGAGTCGAATCCAAATCACCCACAGGGTGGATGTGAAGATTCAAAATGGGATGACTGATTCTTAAAACATGAAATGAACCTAATTATTAATTAGTAGTAGTAAAACAATCCCTGCGGGCGGCTGTACTGTCAGCAGTGCGGCCGATAGTGGCCGCCGTGCGGCCATTGGTAACTGCAATTGGCTATTAATTGGCCGGGACTGCGGCCGAATTGTCCCCCGCGCGGTGCTTGCTGCTGCGCCCCGCGGGCGGCTGCGGTGGCCGCTTTGCCATCAAAAGTGACCGCTTCGCGGCCGATACATATCTATTGTCTAGATTAATGTTTTTGAAACTGACTTTAAAACCAGAGGAATTAAAAATTTAATAATCTCTTTATAAATTGCTTCTAAAACACACAAACATGCTTTCAAAATCAGTTATCAATTGTCAGATTGACACTTTGCCAGACAATCATACTCAACCGCTTTTGCTTCCAATTACGAATGGGTACGAAGTATTTTTCTATATCAACGTGACAAAATAACACTGTTTTTTTCATATTTCATATTAAAATAACAAAATTAAACTTTCAAGGAAACAAACTATATGTTTTTCATTTTACATAACTGTAATGAAGCCTGAATAACCATGGTTTCTGTCAAAGTACCTAAGTTTAATTTACTTATGGAATAGTTGTTTGTTTTGACATGTTTTGACAATTATCTATGACATTGATGCACCGGATGAGCGATATGTTTGTTTAATATTCTACGCTACATAGCTGGTCGAAATTGAGCATATACATATAAAATGTGTTCGTAAAACTTTGTATTTAACCAGATGAGTTTTATATTAAAAACCAACCGGTTTCAGAAAAATCGTTTTCCTTCATCGGGGTCCTTCATCTAGTATCCGACTACAAAACACATCACTTATACGATGACAGATATGTAAAAATAACTAAATATATATAGAAAAATAACTAAAGACATATAGAAATATTTTTAGTTAGGAGTAGTGAATAAATTTAGCTTGTTACTTGGTAAAGATTCTTATTTATGTTTATATCATATTCTAAATTCTAATTGTAAATTCGTAAATTGTATTTTATTTCCATATTCGGCATCCTTTGGTAAGGCAAGGGTTGCAGATTCCTCAGAACAGCACAAAAACCAGTAAACTACGTGGTAAGTCAATTTAACAGCAATTTTGAAAATCGTTTAAATGTCGAGGGAACTGCTCGCCGCGCGATCGAAGAAACCATTATGGCCACTTTTCTTTGGCAGCCTTCCCAACTGTCAAACAGTCCCAACATAACCAAACATAAAGTTTAGCTCACGATGCGCCCTATATACTTTTGATCATTTGATTTACGAATAAGTTCCACAAAATAAGCGCTAATAGGTTACAATTTTAGTCCAGGATACACAAATTGATAATAAGGAGGATTTATATTATTTGTATTAACAACGGTATGGTTTCAGTAGGTCCCCTAGTGTCACGAAAATCACGATAGAATTAATTTTTTTTATCAATTTTGTAATATTGTTATAAACTTTATTATTACCTTCTTTTTGAATTTTATCCTTTACCTGTATATTTCTTCAAATCTCTTTCAAATAATTTTGGAGGCTGATGAGATCGCAAAACCCCTCACAATCCATTTGATTGACTGTTTGGTCAATTGTTATATAAAGCTGATTTGTTAATCGATTTATCTTGATATACTTTATCATATATACTTTCTCAAAATTTAATTAAAAAATAAATATATAATTTTAATTAAAAATTGCCGATGAAGCTCCAGAGACAATAAATTCATTAATTGATAAATTACTGTGTGGTCTGGCCCATCTGAAAATTAAAATAATCAATTCATTAATACATCAATTAATCCATCATAATCAATTAAAATAAGTTTTATATGCGAAATTGGTAAATGAGCTCACCAAAATATGGCACTAGTTTCCTACCTGAGTGATTTTGTACGCTGGGTAATATTAAGGCTAAAAATTTTGGCTGCTTCGCCGTGTAGTCTGGTCCATCTAAAAAAAATCTGTAGACGTTGCGTATCCAATAGGATTTAGGTATATTTATACAGATAACCCTGTCTCGGGCTTATTATTTTATTTCTTATACACGGGCACACGATATACAAAATCATGATTTGTAAAATGTGTCGGTTATATTTGACGTTACAAAAGTGATCGTAAATCATTTATAAAACCTACATTTTAAAATTATATTATACTAATAAAATAATATGAAAAGGCACATGTGGTTAGTGTGTGTTTGATCAGGGCGACGATGAACTTCCAGAACGAATTTAAATTTTACAACATTCAAACTTTTGAATGGTGGAAATAAAAATGGAGAGCCCTAGTGTTATTATATTTTTTAAAAAAAAGTCAGTATCTTCGAGCCATTACCGAGGCCATGGCGCACCGCCATCTAATTGCTTTGCTTATTTTATTTTATGGATCAATAAATTAAAGCCCGGTCGCCGAAAAGAGAGATTTTCGTACATTGACCCTACGCTACGTATCCTTGTCGCACGCGTACAATTATGTTGCTGTCACGCTTGTACACGCACATCGAGCGAGCGTGACAGCAACAAAAGTAATTGTAGGTACGCATGCGACAAGGATAAGTAACGTAAGGTCAATGTACGAAAATCTCTCTTTTCGGCGACTAGGCTTTTAGTATGCGTTCGTCCTGACGAAGGTGCAGTGGTATCGCATCCGCTTTACTTTAAATTAATATCAAACGGGTTTATATATTCTATAACTATGTTCCATCGCAAAGTTAAGGCTTTTAACATTAAAAAAACAGGTTTACGTTCTAATTATTTTTATTTACCTAGTTTTAGTGTTTTTGTAATTTTTTGAGTAATCTGGACATATTCTGACCACAGACCTAAAAGCTTATTTCTCTCGCAAATCAAATTCTTAACATTTGTGTTGTTTCGTGATCTATGATCAAGGAGTCGGACGTCATCTTGGTCAAAATAGACTTTTTATATCAAGATTCTGATACTAATACTTTCTTTTAAAACATAGTAATGTAGAGTAAACATTTTATAACCTCAGCTCTGCAGATAAATAAACAAGCCACTCTTAAATAAATAAAAAAAGCGTGCCCCCTCCTCGAAATAAACCTTTGTGTACCTACTGACCGCGCCGTCAACCAACCATGGCAAGAATAGCTACTAATATACCTACTGATACACTCTGTGTATCAGTATATATCATATGAGCGCCCTTGAGGTGAGTACCTACTCACGAAAGTGGCGCTGTATTAATAATCCAATTATAATGTTATTATTATTATCATACACAACCATAGAGTGTATTAAAAAGGGCAAAGTTGTTAAATGTTTACAACAAATATGGCCATAATTTTAATTTAAATTTAGGTTGATTTGAATAATAATAAAAAGATACTATAAATGTATACTAGGGCTTAGACGCGAACCAATGTTCCGTCATTTTTGACGGGTTACAGCTTGTATTATATAACGTACCCAAAAAATGTATCATTAGTAACATTTTCATAAAAAAATCTCATCATTCGGAAGATGAAATAGAAAAATGAAAAACTTTGAAGGCTTCAAATAATAGGTAATACCTACTATTTCTTTTTTAAATATTATTTACAAAGGATTTGATTTGAAATAAATATTCCTAATACAGTAAGTACATTTATTTCAAATCAAATCCGTATTTCAAAAAGCACAAATAATTTATTTGGAATAGGGGGTGATAATTATGTTATGTTTACTATTAGTTGAAATGTCAGACTGAATGATTAATATATGATTTAAAAATTAAGTCTGACTGATTGACTATTTTTTTCCCACGAAAACATATGGAAGTTTAGTTATACCTATGAAAGTTTCAGTTTCGGTTTCGGCCGAATCTGAGATCGAGCCGAAATTCGGTCTCGATTTCGACCGTAAAAACTAGTTTCGGTCGGACATTATTTGAAGCTCATGTTTGTTTCTGAAAGAAGTTTCATGTAAATGTAAAATGATACATTTTTGTTTCAAGGGCACGATTTAGTATTTCAAATTACACAATTTCTCTCCTTCGAAAAATTCTGTCCTACGCAGTTTGTCCTAGTGTGGGTTCATCGTTACAACTCCACCTCTTCAACACTTTTTACTACCGTTTTTCTATAATGTCTTGACAAACTTCTTTTTTTTCCGGCGAAAGTTGTTAATCTTCACGAATGTTTGAGATTTTTTGATGTTTGCAATGGTTCGTGTGTATGAATCTGTATATTTTATCTTACATCCAGTCAGTAGTTACATTAATTTATTTTAACTCTACCTCTCAGTCACTCTTTTTCTTTATTTTCCTTTTAGCTTTTAACATAATATCTGGTAAATGAGTGTCTAATTAATGCGGATCTGTGAACCGATGTAAAAACCATTTTCTTCTGCATCATTTATCACAGTGCTGCGATACTGCATTCACATTCACAGTAATTGAAGTTAATTTTACGCTCAGAGAAGAGCACCTTGGAGGGATTATGATATACTTAATAGGGTGTGTCACTTTGTATGGCGAAAAAAAAAAGTTTTTTATTTTTAAACTTAATAGTTATCAAAAGTTGCATTGTATTTATAACTACATAAAAATGCAAAAAAAGTTGCAATTAAAGTATACTTTTGGCTGGTTCTAGAGAGCTAAATATTCTGAAAATGTTGGTTTTTAGTAATTTTTCAGAGGTAATAAAAGTGCTGTTTTCTTCTACATAATATTTATCAGATTACTTAATTTCATTAATATACATATATAGATAATATACTAAAACAAAAATTTACTGCAAATTTTAAGCTGAATTATTTTTTTTTAAATTATAAAATATACAAAATTTTCCAAAAAGAGTATTTTTAAAGATAGCAAAAGTTATTTTTTAGAATTAAACATTGGCATAATTTTCCTGGAATTCTGCTTGGCTGCAATAAAACCTTCTCTAACTGATTACCCTATGACAGAACCTGCAGCTACAGTCGTCAATTTAAGGAATCCACACAATTCCCTGCCACCCACAGTCAGTAGATTTCTTTCTACTGACTGTGTATGGAAGGGACTTGGGACAATCGAATATTCGGACATTTCGTTCGACGAAAACTGTCCTCAGCTCTTCACTTCATAAGTACATAGCTCAAAAGCGGTAGTTCAGTCAGTATAAGTTTCTCATCCTGCCAGGAAATCATGTCGTAATAATGATCGCTCTCAAAATTGATTTATGGTATCACAAAAGATCTCGACAATGATTTTTGCGAGGCACGAGCTTTCAAAACTCTCGTATACCCTATTCTATTACAATTTTGTTGTCATTTGTCAACATTTGATGCCTCCCTGATATCATTCAGTGTAGCCGAAGCAATAGCAGCGCCTGCTCTGTGCGATACGCCATAACGATCACATACTTCAGCCAACTTTTCGAATTTTTTTGTACATTCTCAATTTTCTCTTCCTTTAACTATGTTCCCAATGCCTATGCATCTGAAGGTTCTTTGATCTTCAAGAAATGGGTGGTCTTTAATCGGAACAGTTTTATTTTTTCCACATTTACAAGAAGAAGAATTTTTGCATTTGCACGCAGCAATGTCAAAAAGAATTGTTAATTTAGTTATAAAGTTTTCTATTTTATCTAAATACGATTGACTTTTTGGTTCTTTGTTGATTTTTTTCGATAGTAGCCTATACTGTTTGCAATATGATAATAGAAGCTGGCTCACAATGCTTGCATTTTTCCAAACTTCAAGAACGATTCGAGCCAATTGAGAAGTGATGACTTTTGCTTGTGGTTCTAAACTACTTGACTGTTTCATTTCATGACGCGCCCACTCATTATGTCGTTAAACATATCCATAAGTTGGTAACATAGTACTTTTGAATTTTTCGGGATATTTCTCAAAAATACGTAATTTCGTACGACCTCTGGTTTCTTTTTAACTTGACGGATTCGATACCATTGTGATTCGTTTCACGAATGATTTAAACACTTAAATTTATTACGTATAATATGTAGAAACTTTACGACGGTTCAAACCAAGTAAGCTAACAAATACAACCGTTCGGTATGGAGTCTGACCTAATGAGGCACGCATAACGGGAGCGCGACCCGAAACAAGCCGAAATTGCCCGAACGGGGGTAGGTACTTAAGCTAACAGATTATCAAAATGAACTTAAATATGGCGTTTTCCTTATGCTGGCTATATTATTATTAGAAAAAAAGCATTTAATTACTAAGACAATTGGTAAATACAACAAATATATCGTTCTGATTGGAACGTTATTTTGCAACTTTTTCTATATTTTAAGGCTTTTTAGCTAGCCAAAAGTACCAGTATTAAGGAAAACTGTAAATACAGCATTTAATAACATATAAAAATGCAACTTTTGAGAACTTAAAACTTGAAAAATCGAAAGTTGAAAAAAGTGACACACCCTGATACTTAAATAAATAAATTCAGGCTGTTGTACATCAATATTTTGTATAGCACATAAATATCGACGTTTCCTACCTAAACTAGGACATCTACCAAGAAATAATTTTTTACCTTTTTTGTACCAATACTTAGAAAATACTCTTGTCCGCTATACAAAATTTAAAAAAAATGTTTCCACTTTTTTCACAGGAAAAAACTGACGTAAAAACGGATAAATATGCTCATTTTTACATACAGCAAAACTTTTCCTGTTTTCCTTCTATCATCAGAATCCGGTCGCGCGCTAAATCTCCTCGTGTTTATTGAACACAATCGCTGAAATGAACAAATCGTGAATCGTCCCAAAAACTAAATATAAGCTTTGTTATTCTTCAAACTAGTTTTCTGGCTCATATACTTTTTCATATATAATGTACGCACGTAAACAAAGCTATTATTATATTATATTCATTAATGGAAAATGTTAGACTATTTTTTTAAAATAAAATTATTATTCTCATTGCAGTGGGATCCGAAACGCCGGCCAGAGAGGTCAGATATACAAGGCAAAATATCCCAAAAAACTACACACAAAATATTCTGAACGGCCGTGAAAACCTGAAAACATTTGTAAATAAAATTATCTAAATTATATAATGTAACTCCATTCACAAAGGTGTTATAAATCACTATTAACGAAAGCTCCTGTTTTTACAGAGATGTTCGAGAATGTGAATTATTTGTATTAGCTCGATATCAATTTGTCTGAAAAATCAATTTTTTCAATCAAATCAAATCAAAAAGCGTACTATACATTGCTACTTTCATGTATAACAGTTCAAGTTGAATGATATACTTATTTCTTCGACATTGATATATCTATTTCTCCGACATAAATCCTGAACACCAGATATTTCATTAAAGATTTATAAAGATTTTTTCTATAGTCTAGCTCTTCAATAAAGACACGATACATAAAGGAAGTTCTCATATTTAAAATGTAAAACATATCTATATTGGATGGATGAGAAGCTGTTCGGAATACGCCAGATAATTACATTTTCCATCGCTTTCTAACGCTTCCACAAATACCCTATTTTCCGGACGAACAATCAACACTTTTTGATTCAATTTTAAAGAATCCTTACTTTTCCCACAATTTAAATGCTCCGTCTTTACGTTTCTCAGATGAAACAGAAGTTAATGGTTCGATTGAGTTGTTGCAAATTGCTCATTAACGCATGTACTCGTTCTCTCTAGATATTTGTTGCGCCCAGGGAGCTTTCGTAATAAAATAAGTATGTCTCAGACGCCGAATCGAATGGAACCATGGCATCGGCCACAATGTTCATACTGGGTGAAACCAATTGGAGAAAGCCACTTTTTTTTAAATATTTATTTCCTTCGTTTGTTACATGTATACATATATTTATATTACTAGTGTTAAACCCCGCAGGCAGCTGTATTGTAGCCGTTGACGGCCAGATAGTCATATGTCTATGGTCAAGTCCGTTTGACCGGTTATAATAAACTTCATTTGAGGCTTGTATCTGGTTGTATTGATGACTGGTAACTTTTTTTCGCAATTCGGGCAACCATCAGTACACTAGACTACTGTTAAATATCAGTTACCAATCATCGATTAACAATCAGATCCAAATCTCTAAAAAACCCTTCGAAACAAATATCTAATTCCGGTTATTGTTATTGGTTTGGACCATATCTAATAGCTATGACGCATAAGGGTATATTGTTTAGAATTGAAAAAGTTCGTATATTGTGATATGATATATATAATGATTTACATACCTGGGTTGAAAACATTTTATACTTTTATGTATGGATATGTTATTTGTAAATATTGATGGGCCAATTTTACTGATATTTCGATATTCGGTCTTCTGCTATCCATTTATAAATATTCACTAGTAGTGGTCCGTGGCATCTTTCTTCATATGCCTTCTAGCATTGTCTTTTAATTCATGTTTTCCTCCCAAGATTCCCGTCGTGTATTCGGCATTTATTGTGGTTTTCCTTCTGCCTCGATCAGAGCATTATGTGTATTATTTTAGTATAGTCTCCTTATACGCAATCTACAGATCTTCATCCCACTGGATCCTCCACACTCCTCCATCATTCATCGGCCTGTAGTGCCCAATAGATGTACTGCAAGATTTTCCTTTCGATTTTCCCTCTCACACACATTGTGATATTTATTTGCTGATTAAAAGCTGCTCTTTTAATACTATGTGTTAAGAATACGTTATTTGGCATTTATCTTAAGTTTTTATATCCAAAATATATTTTCTTTGTCACCGTAGTCGTCTATTTCAATCTTTTAATCAATTTATTATCTTTTCTACGTTCTCAAATTGTTCTCATGTAGAACATTTTTTATACTTAAAATGAAGTATAATTTAATTTTTTTCGCCTCTCAGTTCATCTGTGTCATCTAGAAATATAAAAGCAACATATAATAGAGTAGCTTGTTGGTCTTGTGGTTAGGACACTCGCCTCGTGATCCAAAGGTCGCGGGTTCGAACCTCACTCCAGACTAGCAAGTTAGTCCTATTTTCATAGCACAATCTTAGCTTAGTTTGAAAATAGTAAGAATATTGATGTGACACTATTCCGTGTTCACATCTTTATTTTTATTTTTAAAAAAATTTAATCGTGTGGCAGTACTATAACGTGAAAATATCTGAATATCGCATCAAACAAAGTAAATTTATTTTATAAAAATATTTTTTTCCTTTACTTAAGTATTTACTCAATAATGTATGTGGGAATATGTTTCTTTAAACGTACGCCTAAACAAATATATATTTAAATAATTATGATTATCCGTAGATCTTTTGAACTTCGCATCGCTGATTGACAGCCGGTTTTCTTTTCACCTTCTTTTCATTTCATTGTAAATGGGTTTGGGTTAACTTCCCGACAGCCAATTTCCCGAAAGTCAACTGCCCAACACGCTGAATTCGCAACAAGCCAAATGCCCGACAGCCCAACCTCCTGATATATATTTTTTTTTAATATTCTCATTTGCATATTATTACAAACATGTGTATAAATTCTTTAGCTGTTATAAACATGAAATCAAAATGATCAATTTAAAATTGTTTTTGAGTACGAATAATATTTTTTCTAATAAATTATTATGATTTTTATTGGGAAAAAATAATTTAATCTAACATTTAAAATGTAACATTTCTTTTCATATCACGTTTTTAATATTCACAATTATATTAATTTTTGTTTAAAAATAAAAATAGTGATCATACTAAGCAGGCTAATAGAAATGCCGTCTACGTTATTGTTTCGATGATTTTATAGTACTTTTGAATAGTTACAATAAAACACATCTGAATATTCAAACTAATTTCTAGGTTTGTTATGAATGAATTAATCATAAGTAACTAAAAATTTTCTTCAAAATTCTGTTTGAAACATAAATTTATTAGTTGAAGAACATAAGCAAATACTTACATATCTTTTAATTTAATTATTTTTTGCTGGAAGTTGACTTTTCGAATAATCGATTGTCGGGTAATTGGCTGTCGGGCAATTGGCTTGTCGGACAAAAGCTTTTCGGGCAGTTGGCTGGCTATCGGAAAGCTGTCCGGAACCCATGCTAAATGTGGTCTTTGTACATTATCACTTTACTGGAAATATACAATAACTCTCTCACACACACACAACTTTCAAATCGATAACGTAAAAATGTTCCGAGAAAATCAAGTTGAGGTTGGTATAAATTTATCAGAAGAAAAGGGTATAATTTTTCTATGCTTCTAAGTTGTTTTAAGTAAATTAAATTATATATCTGAGCAAATACATCTTAAATGAGAAGTTTGAACAGCTGATACCAGTAATGACATAAAAATTTTATCTTGACTAGATTGTTTGTGATCACCTTTTTATTAACGAGTACCTAAGTATATTTACCTACACCTAAAAAATATTCCATAGGGACGTAAAATTTTCCTTTGTCTAAAAATTATACTTAATCGACAGCTTTCTATCATAAATAAGTATATAAAAGTCAAATCTAAATAAAACACTTTTTTATTATACCATAAAGAAAATATATAAAATAACAATATTTTCAGACAAAAATTGGGAATCACGATATTTTCAGATAGGTACTTTACCACTTAAATGATACTGATTTATTTTTTATGATAATTGTTAAATTTGTACAATTATTGTTTCGTAATAATTATAACATCTGGCAACCCTACATTTGACCCACAACCATTTCAGCCGGCCCTGAAAAAAGATTTCACAAACCGCGGGAAAAGTTTCCAGTGTCGTGTCGCTGTGTGGATTCAGTTCACAGTTTTCACTTTCCAACGACACGAGAGGGACGGCAATACCCCCTCTAGCGTACTGATAGCGAATGAGAAAGAGAAAGTGAATACTGCGGTCGCGATCTGCGCAGGTGCGAGCGGGACAGAAAGCCCCCTCCACCGCGGATGCGAGGGAGAGGGAAGTCGGGCAACCGGCGCCCGCGCCCGGGCGGACTATTCTCGTGTTGGCCATCTCCTAAAATGGCCGCTCGGCGGGAAGCCGAGACCCGAGCGGAAGCCCCGACGGGTCGGGCTCTTTCTTTATTTTATTGTATTCCTCGGCGGAATTATAGAACCGGATCGCAGAAATAAAAGGCACAACAATGTAAATAAAATGGTAGAAGTATGCGGTTGTGATGGACACGGACGGGGAGGATGATCTTCTCGCGTGGGCGTCACGTGTCTTATTCTCGGGCCGTGGTAACAGTTGAACCTCGTATTTATAGACACTGCTAAACGTGCATTTTTAAATATTACTCAATAAAAAGCTTGTTACTTGTTTTGCGCTGAATAATTGGGAAACTATATATACTATATAGTTTATATATAGAGTACTTTATAGGAAATATTTGTTATTACCTATGTGTACCTAGGTAATAAAAAAAACATCCTTTGTTGGGAAAATATTTAGGTATAAGAGATAAAACGAATAGAACAACAAAGGACAGCAAATTCGATATACATATTGTAGCATTAGTTTGGTGGGAAAATAGTTACGGTTTTTCTGTTTTTCGATGGCACCCAATTTTTTCCCTGGTGTTTTACGTAGTATAAAATTACTGGATGACTAACGCCTAACTTTTGCGCAAGCTCTCGAATTGTTGTGCATGGTTCTGATTCATTTAACCCTTTCAGTTCAGGACGCTCACAACCTTTTCGGTACCAGGCGGAAATTTTTGAAACGCCTTGAACCGTGAGCTCCTGAAAAGCAGTTTTTGATACCTTTCTCTCATTTCGAGCTCATTAAAAATTGCTGTTTTTTTTTTCTTATTTTCCATTTTACCAACAGCCTGTTACCAGGCGCATGCATTGAGAACTTTGAAGCATGACTTTTTCTATGCATAAGTTGGTATACAGTGTTATTTGTAAAACATTAATAACCTCGCAGGACTTTATTCCTGCCCTGATTATGAGTCGAAAATGTTCAAGCTATTATGAATGTTTTACAAAAAATAAGTCAGAAATATTGAAAAAAAAATGCAAACTTTGATGTCACATATCTCCATAACTATTGATATTAGGTCATAATAGCTTGAACATTTTCGACTTATAATCAAGGCAGGAATATAGTCCTGCGAGGTTATTAATGCTTTACAAATAACCCTGTATATGGTAAAAAATAACAAATTAAATATTTATGTGGCAGAATAGGTATTATGAAATATTTGAATGATATTGCGATGATTATTGCGTATATGTATATGCTTAAGAATATGTCATGCTACCCTTCCTGTTACCAATATACAGTCCGAAAAATGACCATTAAAATGATATGAACACGACGATATTACACATTCATTAAAATAAATTAAGGTTAGAATTAAAAAACGAAATAATTGTCCTACCAACTTACTAAATTAAATTTAACAATTGAAATGTTTTCCGTACTCTCAGGACCGGACTTAGTTTTTTCTATCTGCAGGCAATAAAAATTCAAAGATGCATATTTTATGTATGAATTTATATGTATGTAGTATGTGTGTAATGCCTATGTAAAAAAAAGTTAATAGTGTTTTCCAGTTTAAAGAAACATACATGTGTATATAGAATGAAAATAGGCATTTTAATGTAAATATTTATTTTATTATCGAAAACACTTTGCTTCATAATTCTCTTTTTATCACCATGTCCATAAAGTATAACTTTTTATGAGGGCATATTTTTCAAACATAAAACAATAGATCCAGCATCGATCGCGTTACTGTGACGTAAAATCAAATACTGAAAATCAAAATGTATCAACCGATTAAAATATCAATCAACGCAGCATTTTTTAGTGTATCACAAAAAGTAAGAAGCTATTTTACAAATCTCAAAATTGTAAAGCCTTTTCTTTTTTCTCATAATTTGTAAATATATTTAATTTTCTGAAAGATTCCTTATTATTATTTCTTCTTTCGTGAAATTATTGACACACAGTGGTCTCAATGAGAGGAGACATGGTTCGTAATGTAGCTCGTGGGTTAGCACTCGCAGCTGATTGGAGAATCTCTACAGCTCTCAACAAATCCTTCCACCGTTATAGGCACTTTTTCAAGTCTTACTTCGTCCAAAAGTTTCTGGGCCTAGGAAAATTTTACAGGTTGTGATTTAGATTTTAGCAGAACCAGGAAGATTAAATGCCTCATCAATTAAATGATAAGATAGGTGTCCTAAGGCGAAGTGATTGGAGATCGTCTAGGCACCAACGCGCAATCCTGAAATTCCTGAAACGTTCTCACGCTGAACAATATAATAAATGCATCCAGCCATTAACATTAGATACAGTTAACCGTCCATATTGACATGTTTGTGTATTTTACTGTGCAATCAAAGGTATGACCTTGATTTTACATACTTTTGTCATACTCCAGGATAGCGTTGGGTGTCATAAAATGTTACTAGCAGGTACGCCCCGCCGCAAAGGCAAAAGGGCAAATACAGTTTATCAAACCATCGATAACTGCTTCATGCTCCCCCAACTCGTACTGAAATTTAAATCAGACGTTATTTATTTGTCAATGATGTCCCACGTTGATGATTTCTTATTGTTGATCAGAACATAAGCATTAATCTAACCTCATTCTTTGGTAAAAACCATAAAGTACCCAAAAGTGATCAAAATTTACCCTTACCTCTCTTTCGACTGCTAGACGAAGATATCTCGACTGCTAGTCATCTCGGTGTAATGGAAAATTCAACCAAGCACCTCTATACGCAATACAAAGTACAGATCGATTTCTTACTCATGGCTAGGGAATGCAAACCCGAGTCGGGATTGCCCTTTCGGGATCCCTTAAATTATAATTTCCAATCCCGGGGGATCCCGAATACTTTTGTGTTTTTTTAGAGCTGAATAGCAATTAACGACAACGCCTTGCCTTATATCAGCAATTTTAATAAAATACTCATTATTAATCATTGCATTAAAGTTTTTGTAGGCATTTTTCCAAGCATCAATCAGTCAATGTAGTAGAGTAAAAACTAAGTAGTAGTTTTCATTACTATGTTAGATTGATAAAATACAGTAAATATTATTCAAGGCTATTTTTATTATTTGAATGTGACATGAACATATGTTTTAAGTACTTACTAAAAGTTCTATAGACATATACAATTAAACATACAAAACATAAAAAATGCTCATCAATCTCGATAATCCCGATAATCTCGACCGATTTTTCGGTACGGGATTTATCTCGTAAAATACCTCGAGATCTCGCGGGATCGGGATTGCATTCCCTACTCATGGTACAATACAGCCGGCCACTGGCGAATCTGATGCTAGTAGGTACATAGATTTGTTTAACGATTAATTATTGTATTGATAGGGAATGAAATAAATGAAATGAATCTTAACAAATTATTATTAAGATTAATTTAATTTATTTCATTCCCTAATATTCCCTAAAAATAACTAGGTCAATACTCTTCATCAGCTAAAACTAGTAGGTGATGAAAATAAATCTTGATTAAAAGCGAATAGTACATTTTATTATATTAATGTAATTGATGGAAACGAACAAATTTAATAAAGTATTAAAAATGGTTTAATTAAAATATTATAAAGCCCGGTTGCCGAAAAGAGAGACGTACATTGACCCTACGGTACGTATCCTTGTCGCTCGCGCACAATTATATTGCTGCCACGCTTGCACAGGCACAGCGAGCGAGCGTGACAGCAACATAATTGTGAGCGAGCGACAAGGATACGTAGCGTACGGTCAATGTACGAAATTCTCTCTTTTCGGTGACCGGGCTTTAAATATATTAAATTTACATTTATTTCAAACAACAATATTCTGCGCGCGGTGTAACATAACCGATACTATTTTAATTTCATTACCGATAAATCGGCATTTATTAGACAGAAGGAGTTTAGTTGCTTGATACATACACACACAATTAATTTAAATACAGGATAATATATAACAATGATGAGATCACAATTTTCATATATGTGATTTACGAAGCCTGGGTGTTTTGTGATGTATTTCGCTTGTGTAATTGGGCCTCCTCCTGGCCTGTTGAAGCGTAAAAAATAACAAGCCTCTAGGCCATTCCCTACCTCATAGATATATAAAAATACCTGTTCTGAGGAAGGTAGCTTTTTTATCATTTTATTACCTTAGATCGACATCTGATGTTTATTTTCAAAAAAGACATATAGTAAAAATCAAGAACAGAAAATATTTTTAAAAAAAGGTATGTAAGTATCATGCGAGATGCAGGAAAAAAATGGAAATAAATGCAAACGATAGTTTTACATTTATTATCATGACTGTGTCTTTCATATTGATCCACAAAAGCAGTAATAAGCTGAAATAAAAGCAAAAAAAGAAAAATAAATAAGAACGCAGAAAAGAAATAAGAAAGAACGTAATTTGGTAAAAAGATAAATAAAACCACAAAAAGTAAAAGCAGGACTAAAAGTCCATAAAAGATGAAATGATAAATAAAATAAAATGAGTAAAATAGCCTCAGTACAGTAACAATCTATAAAATATAATACAGTAAAATAAAATATGAAAAGAAAATTGTAAAGAGAACAATCTAGAATAGAAATTCGTAAGCAAAATGAAATAATTAAAATATGTGAAAATGAAGTGAATATGGCCGTTTTACAGATTTCATCATACAACGTATTACGTATTGGTATACAATATATAGCAAGCAGGAGTATTGTTGCATTTCTATCTAGCGTGAAGCGATTCATATAACTATCTCTGTCTCGCATAAATATCACTGACGCAAATTAATATGTGTATCGGTACACAACACATTCTTGGAGTGCCACGACCAATAAATTGTGATAGTAGTTAACTTAAAGTTATCTATTAAATATTAATGTTGAAAAATTAATTTAACTGATTGAATACATTGAAGTGTGACTTAGGTACGCAGGCGTAGGTACATTTAGGAAAAAACAAAAAATTAAATATTTATGTGACAGAATATTATGTTTATTGATATCTGAATAATATTATAATAATGATAATAGGAATATTATTAGACATAGTTTTTAATTTGTTTTTTTTCAAAATATGTGCTTACGTAAATGTTATGCTTCAATGTTGTCAGTGCATTGCCCTGCTTCAGATAATCTTTATCTTTAAAAGAGAGAGAAAGGGCGTTTAAAATAATTCATTATATTGTGTTATAGTTTTTAACGTGGTTTTGTGTATTGTCCGAGAAAAATAATTATGCTGTGCCTTGTTTATTACATGTATCATCCTCTTTATAAGTATTTCTAATCAGGTTGCGTCTCGTCAAAATAAATTTGTTTGATTAAAATGACACTATTTTTACGCCATTAAACTTTTGTGACGTTCTTAATTTTTTCGTTCAACGGAGGCGAAAGACATAATTTAAAAAAAACTTCCTACATCTCAATGACCTCGGAGCTATCTCCGCATTACCAATTTAAAAAATAAACACATTTATGAACTGTTGATGGTCTTAAAAGTGTTAAATGTGACTTTGAATTTGGCCAGGAGTTGCGTAAGCCGTTAGTTGTCCAGTTGGCCCGTAAATCCGAGAATAGGTACCCTCGTGTCGTAAAAGTGCACCGTGTTAACGAAAACATCATTTTGTTTTGGAAATGGGTCAAAACCGGGAGCTGTGATGTCCAGCCGGCGTTATTAACAAGCGACTGCCACAATTCTACTCTCTCTCTCTGTCAGCACACAGTGAACTCACTCGCCAGGCAGCTCGTCTGTGATGTATTATTTATTGTGTATTATAAAAAGCAATAATTCAAAATTCGTCATTCTAATGTTTTCATTCTTGGGGTATTTGTAGCGCCTAATTCCAAACCCCCTAAACGGGTTTCGAATAATTTCAATTAATGCCTTATGCAATATGCGATTTTTTTGTCAGCTTCACGCAGAACACATTGTTTCTTGCAAAATCACTTTAAGGCCGGCCGCACTTTGGATACGAATTATTATGACTATTTTCGTACGTATTGGAGCGCGCACATTGCGTCTTGCGTTGTCACGATCAGTTACTTTGACATTTCTCCAATGACGTTTGTGCCAAATGAATAATCTGTATATTCTGGAAAAATTTCATGACTATCTATCTAATAGATTCACAAATGCTGGGGAGAATCGAAGTGCAACGAAAGCTCATAACATCGGAAAAATATTTAAAAGTTTTTTGTTCGAAGTACATAATTACACCTCACCTTCACCAAATTATTTAACTTACAGGTGTTTTTTAGTTCTTTAGAAATCTCTATTCTATCTAGAAATAATAGAGAACCCTCCGCCATGATCTGCGCTGATTGGTCACGTAGTTGAATCAATTTGGTCCCACAAAATCGCAAAAATTTCCGAACAAATCCGGATCGTGTCGGACGTTGTATCTATACGTGCGTACACGCACTACTAAATCGTGTGCAGTGTGCGATGCTCAATTATACTTCGAAGGTTAGGAATGTACTTGCGTATTCGTACGTACACGTACTACTCAATTTCGTACGAAAACGCATCCAGTGTGCGGCCGGCGTAATGCATTGACATTACATGTGTTAAAAATCAGGGTTTGTTCCAAAATACCGCAAAGAAGCTTTCCAAATATACGTTTTTCATTCATAAACAAACAAAAAATCTAAAAATACATAAAATCTTTAGGAGGTTTTTTGGGGAAAGGCGCTACATTTATTTCAATAAGTACCACAACGGAGGATTCTATCTGCTACGAGCATTGCGATTATAATTTTCTTTTTCTTCTTCTTCTTCTTCTTCTCGTGCCCTGTCCTTTTAACGGACGTTAGCTATCATGTTGGCTGTGCGGACTTTGTTTACTGCGGCCCGGAACAACTCTACAGTAGACTGGCTAAACCGCTGTCTCAAGTTTTTCCTTCTTATCTTTCCCTGCATTATGAGATGCAAGATCTCATATTTCTCTGGATCCGTATCCTAGATATTGTAGTTTTCGGATTTTTATTGTTTTAATAACTTCTTTTTTTGTATTCACCCGAGCCATAACATCTTCATTCGTAACTCTGTCAATTTAATTATAATTTTACTAAGGATTAATAGTTATTTGTGGTAGATCGTGTGCGATGTGTTGCAAGAATCGAAATATATTTCTACACGCCACAACTATCTAGATTATATTATATAATCAAAGCTTCTTCAAACTCTTCAACTACAGCTGTAAATAGCGAATGCAATCCCGAGTCGGGATCGCCCTTTCGGGATCCCTCGAGATTAGAATTTCCAATCCCGCAGGATCCCGAATACTTTTGTGTTTTTTTAGAGCTGAATAGCAATTAACGACAACGCCTTGCCTTATATCAGCAATTTTAATAAAATGCTCATTATTAAGCATTGGATTAAAGTTTTTGTAGGCATTTTTCTAAGCATCAATCAGTCAATGTAGTAGAGTAAAAAGTAGTAGTTTTCATTACTATGTTAGATTGATAAAATACAGTAAATATTATTCAAAGCTATTTTCATTATTTGAATGTGACATGAACAAGTTTTAAGTACTTACTAAAAGCTCTATAGACATATACAATTAAACATAAAAAATGTTCATCAATCTCGATAATCCCGATAATCTCGACCGATTTTTCGATTCGGGATTTATCTCGTAAAATGCCTCGAGATCGATTTCGCGGGATCGGGATTGCATTCCCTAGCTGCAATGTGTACTTCGTTTACCTTGTAAATGCCTTTTCCTTATTGAGCAACGCGATTTCATTTCCTCTGGCCATTAATTTAAAATAAAGTTCTAGAAACTAAAGTACAAGAAGCTATTAGGAGCTGTCAAATTTCTCCTTTTGTATTTACGATTGACTTTCCCCGTTGTGATTGTAGTTCAGCCCTTGCTTCTTTCAGCTCGTTCTTTCACCGTATCCCACTATCGGTTATTAATAAAATCTATTAGAAAAATAATAATTTCGTGGAATCATTCAATATCCCCAATTCTAAAAATAAGTTCAAATTTTACAAATAAAAACGTAATTCTTAATGGCTTCTGAAAACGATCCTCTACAAATTATATCAATGTTGATGACGATTCCTCATAGCTATGCACCTCATAACAATGGTCATTTTCAAAACAGCGGAATCCACGCACAGGGGATTACAGTAAAAATCTAACATCCGGCTTACTCGGACGTTGGAATGGTCAGCATTTTCAATTCCCAGATTATTTCGTAATATTTTGGATCTACTCGATTTATAACTTGACCACATTACTGCGCTCACTCAAACAGATTATTTCGTGGATGGCCAAAAATGATTTATTGTGAGTGTAAGTTTCTCCTTATTAACGTTCCCAAGCAGTATTTTTAGAAAGCTTGTATAAGTAAAGCGGGTATACCTAAACTTTTATCTTTTGTCTCAGAAATACCTCAGTTGGTCCTCCTTTCTTAATACACGCAAATACAATAGACAACAAGTGACAGCTAGCTCTACGCACAAATCTGTACTGTCCTCCATACTTTTTTCAGACTAATTTCATCCGTGTACTCGCTCCATTATAGTATGAATGGCAATTACTTTGTGAATTTATAAAAAAATGTATGACATTGTCTATGAATAGAAAAGTTCCGCCGTGTAACATATAATTATTATAATTTTTAATTGATATCCAAATGTTACTGAACCATGTAAAACTAAATAAAATAAAAAATCACGAGGTTTTTCAATTTCTCGACAATCACATTGCACGCGATTCATACAATTGAACTTCCAGAATCTCGAATTATCCAGAATTTGTAATTATTCTCTCAGATCCGGAAACGCCGGTTCGCGTATCATCACATTCGACGCTGTCAGCTGTGAAGCACTTGTGGGGTTTCTTAGAATTTAATACACCAATAAAATGAAACCCTACTTACCTACTTGATATCGGACAGAAAATTAAATAATCTATCTTATTTTAATTATAATGAAATTGCAAATACAACATATTTATTTGACAATTAAAATAAATTCAATGGAAAGTTTTCTGATTAACTTCGTAATTTTAATTCTAATCTAATTAATAATTCAACAAATAAGTGGCGAAAATATTTAATCGCTTTCTAAGAGAAAAATAGAATTAATAAGGCAATATATAGTGCCCTTAAAAAGTTAAAGTATCATCTCAAATGAATGTAAATGTTAGACGTTGAGTTACAAAGTTTTGAAAGCCATTATTTTTCTTGTTATTCTTTTATGCTTTATCATAGCTACTTTACAATTCAGAGTAAAAATATACTAATTCACGATTTCGGGCATGTTAAGTAATTTTTACAGATATATTTCATTTGTATTCAAATCAATAGCTTTTGTTCTAAAAAATATTACAAATGCTACTTAAATATTACTTTGTATTTTTATTGTCTCCTTAGGGAATACAAAGAGTTAACGCGGGTTTAAAAAGAAAATTGTTGTCAGATAAATATTTTATTATTCCACGGGCACGATATTTGGATGGAATGAGCCGACATTGTGCAACTTTATTGTTATTTAATCGGTTAAAGCTATGTATCGGCAGCGTAGTAGACTATATATTTTTGATTTGTGGATAGATAGATAGATATGTATTTTTGATTTTAAAGAAATTCCGAGCACGGTATGATCCCAAACTGGATGAAAAATGATTATTCTGTTTGCAGATGCACGGAGCTGTGTGACATGCGATAAGGTGTTAGCGGAGCTGGAGAAGATCGACGACGACACGGACAGCTTCGGAGTGGACTTCGTCAAGATCAACGACAAGCGCCTGGCCAAGCACTACGGCATCAAGACCTTCCCCGCCCTCACGTACTTCCGTGAGAAGGAACCGATCATTTACGATGGTCAGTATTCTTCTATTCTATTCCTGTACACTAGTGATGGGTCCGCTCTGTACTCATTACTACAATGTAGTACTACATTGCATTCAAGTGTACACTTCACACCTTTTCAAGTGTAGTGCACACTACAACTACACACACTTCAAAATTATTGAAAGTATATACTTCAAATAGTACACTTCTTTTCAAATCGAACACTACAAAGAATACACACTTGAAAGTTATCGAAAGTACGAGTACATACTTCAAATAGTACATTTTTTATGTGAAATTTTTAGGCAGTCGATGTAGATAAATGAATTTTTGGGAAAAAATAACAAAATATTGACATCGTGCTATAATACTACAATTACTTCATTAGTGCTACAATTTTGTAGTACTGCAATAGTTCACTTCATTAATACTACAATTACTTCATTAGGACTATAATTTCGTAGTACTACAATTAGTTCACTTTATGTACTTTTTACTACAAATGTAGTAAAATAGTAAATAGTAAATACACTTTGTAGTCTTCAAACTGGTGAACGTGTGTGTGTTGTAGTCTTCGTTTTGAAATGTAGTTTTTCCCTTCGCTAGTGCACACTCCGATCAGGTGGTACTTATGAGCGCTTTTACAACCAAAATTAAGGCAAAAAAAAAAAAAGTAAGGTGTAAAAAAAAAAATTTACAACCAAAATACAACAAAAAAAGCTTCTAGCCAGTACACTGGAGAAAGTAACCTAAAGAAATAGTTACTTAAACCGTATCATGCAGTCGAGTGATTTGAAAGTATGTAGCGATTTATTACCATGTTAAGCCACCCTCATTTGGCCCCACATTGATTGAAAATAGCATGAGTTTTCATGAATTACCAAAATAGGTTCTGAGGGCCGGTTGTTTCAACTTGAATTATATGTGGCGATGACAGTTTAAACTGTGAATCTCGTTTAAGCCGGTGCCGTGCGCACTACCCGCGAATTTGACGTCTGTCTTCAAAATCGTTTATATTAAATTTTTCGTCGTTGTAGTGTGAAATTATTAATTATTTAGAATGAAAATTCTGGCGATCAACTGATTCTACATATGGTTCATCCTTAATAGGAAAAGTACTTTACCTAGACCTCGAACAATATCTACTTTTTTGTTGGAAGAAATTGATTATGCCGCAAATCTAAATGAAATTTTCCAATAGACTTTGTTGACAATAAATTTGTTTTCTACATCCAATCATACTAACCCCAGGTTTTTATAACTTTACGTGCATATGCTACAGGTTAGATGAAAATCTGGGTAGGTGGTATATTTGGGTTACCTTTTCTTGGATTATTGATAAGGTAAACCGATACTGACACTACAATTCCGAAAAATTATAAAATTTTACAAACAATTGTGATGACAGATGTCAAAAATCAAGTGCACCGCCTTAAACGAAATGCACGGTTTAAGCTGTTACAACATTACAATAAAATGTGTTTCTTTAAACATTAATAAAATTGTAACAATGTTTTCTGATTAAATGAACTGGAAGTACCTACTGACGTTATCTAAATCATATTACTCGAAGATTGAGATTCACTGCAAATTTAAACATTACATGAAATAAAAGTTGCCCAAAAATAAAAGGAACACATCTAGAAAGTTCCGGATTCGAGTTTTACTGGTAACGGTGTATTTTTTGTGTACCGTAATTAGTCTAATTTATTTTTAAATATTGTCTATCTAAATATTTTATACCAATTGTTTTCAGGTGACCTGATGGATGAAGAGAATGTGTTGGATTTCCTGACGAGTTTAGAGGCTATGGATAGACCAGACAGGATAGAAGAGGTCCACAGGAAGATCCTCGCCAAGATCGTAGAGGACACGGACTATGTCGCTGTGCTGTTTTGTAAGTTTTATTGTCTTCATTAAAGACTGATGATATTTTTAATATTGACTAATCTTAAGTAATATTAATCTTAAGACAACTTAAGGAACGATTAACCACAAAAAATCAGCAACAGAAACTTCACGAAATTATTTTTATTGGTTTTGAATTAACTTAAATTAACGGAGCAAAAACCTATTCGTACTTATGGCCTGGAGTCCTTCAAATTTTATTTACAACCCCTGTTCGTTATTTTGGATTCCATTTTATATTGAGTTTAATATTATGAATCGGTATTCATAGAGTAAATTTTAGTTACAAATTAATAGTCATAAATTAATACTTCTAGAACTGCAAAAATATGTCAGGCAGATAGACCGATCATATATTGCAGTATTGTAATATATAAATGTATATTTGTTTGTTGATCAAGCCTAGTTTGATCAAAAATAAGTATAATATTTCGGATACGGCTTCGGTCTGCCGCTCCAAGATCTGGAGATTGCCTGAAGAGGAGTAAAAAAGAAATTAAATTTACCCAATCCCTAGCAGTGCTAGTGCTGTTTATCAGAGCTGTTCAAAAAACAGTTATACCTACCTACCTTGTATATTACTTAATAGAATTTAGTGCGTTGAGAACTTTTAAATATTTACCGCAATCGCGGTCTTAGATATCATTATTTTCAAACATGTGTGCTTCAGCTTCAGTTCATATAACACAGCAGTATATCTTTGAATGGAGCTTCAGTACAATATTGGCCACCTGGTTCCACTGCCTATTCTATACATACAATGAAGTTTCTGGTATTGGTCTCGTTTATCATAATCTTCCATACAACTAGCTTGCTTCAGCGCGACGTGACTATTATATGTATGTATTACGTTGTATAGTTCGTTAATAGTGCAAGATATCGTATCTCATCTTTAAAATTAAAAAAAACGGTCAGGGATTTCTTTATCCCTGACACCGACATATTTACTTTGTATCATAGATATACGCGGGGTAAGAAAATTATTATAATTAATACATATTGTATAGTGAAATTATTTTCTCAATATTAATATCGAAAAAGCGTTTTAATTCGTATCTCAATTCGGGTAACATTTCGTTTGTGCAAAAGCTCATATCGTAAGTAAATAATTGTAACACAATGATGTAGTTGATGAAAATAAAAAAACGCAGTATAGAAGTGTTTCATAGATATAATAGTTACACAAAACTATGTAAGAAAAGTAAAATTTAATGGAGTCATGAGATACAAGATCTTGCATTGTTAACGTCGTACCTACCACAAGTGTCTATTAATACACTGCATTGTATCGTATTAAAACTATAATTGTTGTTTGTTGTCCGTCCAGTTAAATATTGTTATGTAATGTTGTATGTCGTATAACGCTGTATGTCGATTTATCACAATAATGTAGCATTCGTACTATGTTTCAAGCATCCTATGTGTATTATCCTATGTGTATTTGTATGTCTCGAAGGTCGAACACAGCTAAAACCAATCGATGTTTGCATTTTTTCTCAAAGTGGAGATTATAAAATAACACAAATAAAAGAAAACTTTACCGTCCGTAGATTCATCATCATAATCATTTTTCTCCCATTTTACCGGTGTGGTGGTGGCTGGTAGGTATTGGCCAATTTGGACGGAGTAACCTTCTTCCTTTTATGGGATTTACTACCAACCACTATACGCAGATTTGTGTAAGAGAGTTGATTTACCAAAATGCAAAAGAATAATAAGACTATTCGTGCTTACGTTTGTCTCATTGTTTATTCACATAGTTAAATTAAGTGTTATTTAATATTCATTTCATAATTTCGTTTACAATCTTAATACTCAATAACACTTGCTCACAATACAAGAGCGCGATTGACTAAATTGTGGCAAGCGACGGAACGGTTGGTTCGCCTCGGCCGCGGGCCAGGTCGCCGGCCGTGCTCCCGCTTCCGGTGATGCCAGGACATGACGTCCGGTCCACCCTTATTCTAGGGTGTCGAGGCAGGGGTGAAACTAAAAATAATGGGCCTCAATTCAAAATATACGAAGAGCTCCCTGAATTCGTTTTGTATATAAGGTATAAAAATATTTAGGATTTTATCCATTAAATAGTAAAAATAATTTTGGATTGTCGTCTCCGATAATATCCACACTTAAAATATATATATTTAGGCATTTAAATTTACTTAAGACAGAGTAAATTTTAGCCATGCTATATGGCAATTTTTCCTTTGCTACAATGCGACCCGACGATTTATAATATAGGGTGGCCCATCGGGTATGCCGGATTTAATTATTCCTCCATTTTTTAAATATAAGTAGGGGACTTTAATGTTGCCAACTTATATTTAAAAAATGGAGGAAAATTTAAATACGGCGTACTCGATGGGCCACCCTATATAAGCGGAGTTCTACAATCTGTTCTATACGTGGATAATGTATTCTCGTACACGAATAAATTATTTATCCATTTTAGCTCTGGAAAAGGTATTGGCACCCGAAAATTATTGATACCAATTTAATTGTAAGGCGCGAACTTCGCGCTGCCTCACTTGGACTCCGATGCTGCTTCACGCCGAGTCTTCCTTATTGCGGTACTTCTCGAGTGATTCATTCATTTCATTACGATTACATAAAGTATGATTTAGAATGTACTGAGGAATGGGAAGACTTATTTTTATGATTACAAAATAATGTCGAGCCGGTTTTAGCCGTGTTCCCTTCGAATGCTATGTCCAATTATTTGTTATGTGTTCAATACGGGTATCAGTTTTCCTCTGTGAGTGATGGTTGTTATTGTTTTGTTCCACTGTAGGTCCGAATGCCGAAACATGTTCAGCAAACAGTAAGTACCCCCGCACTACCCCGTGTCAGGGGTTCCCCTGAGAATGAAAACCCCGAGGCTGTTCGCTTTACCCTGTCTATTCATGACACTTATATTGTGCCAAAATGCAAGTAACTCGCATTATTCGAAAGCGGGCTTTTAAATGATTGCTTGACGGTAGTATGTCTTCTGACAAGTTTGCATTAAATGGTCGAGTTATGCCAGTTTTGCCGTATTGCGGAAGGCCACTTCTTTTTTTATAATAAATTTTATTTGGAATATTGAAAAATATGATTTACAGAAACATGGCTAAAAAATTCATTCATACGTGAACTTTTATTTTTTTAATTTTAATTAACACTACAACAGCCCACGTGGCCCCTATTATTATATAGCGAAAAACATAACAAAAACAGCCAAGCTTGAGAAAATCACAAAGATGCAATGTGGAACTCTCCAAGAATCGAACCTAGAACCTCCAGTATGAGAAGCCAATGGACTAAAGCCCATTGGACTAAGGGGGGCGCCTTGTTTATACATTTAATCCTTGCCGAACTTACTGCTGTAAACATTAAATTATTTTATTAATTGATACATTCATCTCTTCATCAGCTATATAAATTATAACAGCGGTAGACATTACGTATTGCGCGATATTCCTTCGAGGTGACGCAGTTCTGTACTTGCACAATACACAGGAGTAGGTATATTAAACACCGAGGTCTGAAGCGACAGACGACTTTGAGGTCAGTTAATTTTATTCGCGTCACTTTGGAAAAGAAAGAAAGCCATTGTAGATCATAATATAAAAATATACGTTTCGAGTTCAGGAAATGGATGTCGAGCTAAGGTCACATCTCGGCCGGCTAGTTAGCCTCGGGAAGCGTTTTGGCGAACAAGACGCTTTACACATCACGGGTCCCGCAACCCACGCGAGCGGGCGGGTCCAGAACACAGAGTTCGGTGAAGCGCCGCGTCCCTCCCCGCGCTCCTCCCGCCCGCAGCAGCCTCCAGGGCTGAATGCCCGAACCCTGGAACCTCCCCCGAGCTTTATCTTTTATTCCAGAAATGCACGAGCACCGCTTTCCAGTTTGTTGATAAAATTGTGTTTTCTCTTGTATGACTGTGCAGCGTTCGCACCAGGTATGGTGGTATGTACTATACTCAACATCAGATTGCGAAATTTGCACAGATATCAAGCGTTGGAGAGCTTGAGACGCTATATTATGTACATAGATATGGCCTATTCTTATATTTCAGAAATACTTTTGACAATATGTATACGTCATAGTTATATTCGTACAGTTATTCACGAAGGCTAAACTTCGATAACTTTCAGACTCACTTTGATTTCAAGTTAATTTTATCATTTTAAGAGTTATTTAATAGCAAACATAATCGACGAATGTAGCTTGCTGCCTGTTACAACCCCAAATAAAAAGGTATTCCGAATAACTTTGATTACATTCTGCAATAATTTATTTTTCTAAAATATAGCATATATTGCGAGGTATCATTAGTGTCGGTAATTGCCTTTATTTAATGCCACAGTGAATGATGATTCAATTATCGACCGAAGAAAGTGCGTTATTTAATATTTGGTTTTAATGTAGTAATGCATCAATCATTGTTGCAAACGTTAATGCGCATCGATCGCGTTGTAAAAAACGTAAAGCGTTGTTAAAAAATATTTGTGGTGAATCGCCTTTTTTTAATTTTCCGTGCTAGTCTTAGGTCACCAATCCGCCCCTGATAACCGACGTAAACGGTTGTGACTTTTTCAAATTAGTTCTGTAGATACTTACAAAACGTTGCCTCACTGAGACAATCAAGCCTTTCAACCTCTGAATCCGCGGTCAAGAAAACTCTCTCGTAATTGTACAATAAAATTATAGATAATGTTGCGCCTCTCGAAGCCATTCTGCACACGCTGGATCATGAATCCGGGAATCGTCGTAACATATTGGCTGACAATAGTCTAGAGAAGAATGTTAATTTCGGTACATAATGATGTCTCCGAGGGTAAAATGGTCTGACGAGCGATGGCTCCTTGCCAGCTGTGGTGCTGGCCGTCTGGTATGCGCCGGCAGCGACCAGCAACTATTGTTTACTAAGTCTTCCTCGGAATCTAGACGCATCAATAAATTATTGCAAAGTGAAAGGAGTATAAGCAAATACAATTAAATAATTAAAGGCAAGACTGTAAAAATCTCCGACGCGGCTTACATTATTACGCGACTCATCGTACCGACTCCTGACTCCTGATTGCACTCGTATAATGCAAATGTATTAAAAAAATCGAGCTCTTTACGACTCTTCAAATCTTTGAATTGTATTCGCTCGCTTCTAATCGTTTTGCTATCATTGTTGGCAGCATTGTAACAGCTGAATTCTGATGCCTCGGTCTATTTCGGTTCCCTAGCGTAAGGAAAGAACTCAGTCGACGATTGGCAAACATCTTAATCTTTACATTATGTCATTTTTAGCTCAGCTCACTCAATATTCATTCATTCCCACCTAATCACCTGTGGCTTATGGAGAGTTGCCAAATACAAGTCATATCCACTTTATGGACTAACTCTGCCTTACTCTTATTCTAGCTTTCACACTCACTGAAAAAATATGTGTGTATGTTTGGTATACACTCGATTAATCTGAGATTGTATAATTTTGCGGCTAATTCACGAATCAACTATCTGTACATAAATACATGTAATCCAACATATCGTTTATACTGATTAGCTTGCTCGTACATCAGTCTGTGTGTACGGAGACTTTAGCATACTTTACAAATCATTACACACACTTAACTAACACGCACACAATATTTACACGTAGGTAAGATTACTTTTTGTTGTTGACCTCGAAATAACAGTTTTGCTATTTGTACATTAGACAAGCCTGAGTGCAAGAAATGCTCCAAGGCGTTGCAGGAACTGGAGAACATCGACGACGAAGCGGATCAACTGGGAATCGGTTTCGTGAAGATCCACGACGAGGACCTGGCGGAAGAATACAACCTGGGAGACTTACCCAAGCTCGTTTACTACAGACATCAAATACCCATCATTTATGAAAGTAAGTTTGTTTACAAAATACAAAAATACCACAAAAGTACACGTCTTGAGATAGAACTAACATATAGTGTACCTAGGTATTTCAAAAAAACAATTTTAACCTTTTGAAGTTTATCATTTGTATTAGGTAGATAACATTTACAATATTACTGTTATCCGATCAATTCTATGAGCATTCACATCATGTTTTATGTCAGGTGAACTGAGTCGAGAGGAAGATGTCCTTGAATGGCTGGTGGCCAATAAGTCAACGGGAGATGAAGAGGATGTCATAGAAGACGTTACAGCCAAAACCCTCAACACACTCATCGGAAACATTGACAATCTCGTCGTAGTTTTCTGTAAGTACCTACATTTGTAATTTCTATAAAAGTTTCAATAATAAGCATGAAGGTTGCGATAAATTTGAATCACAATAGCAATGTTGATTTCAATAACAAATAAAGAAGGGAAACTCTCTATATCGGTATATTCATGTATAATAATTACGCAGACTAAAAATAAACAAATTTTCACGTTAACAATCAAATGTAAACTAAGATGTTCTCTAATGTACGGTGTTTACTGATGACGTTAGTGATGCTCACAATACAATGTTCCATTTTTATAAAATATATTTATAACTATTTTTCAAGTGCAGTGGCGAAACTAAAAAGTGGGCCTAAATGCAAAATGGAAAAAATACATTGGACGTCAATGCAAAATGGAAGCAATTGGTTTAAAATATGAAATATGAAAATGTTTATTTACTACGAGGTTTGATTTGTTAAATAGTGGAATAAAATTAGTTTTTGTGTTTTATAAGATTCGTAATTTCAGTAAAATAAACAAAAATGTTTATAGGTATTAATTAATATACCCTCGTAACTTAAAAAATCCTTGGTGTACCGCAATTTTCAGTTTATGGCGATGGTTTTATATTTGCTTTTTTTATATATTTGATACCTACATCAATTTTAAATCTTTATTTTATTTTTTTTAATCTTATAAATCCGTTTCTTTCTGTAGGCGATTTTAAAAATGATTAGTTAACAAACATATTTATAATAGGGCTCGTATCTTTAGGTCCATATCGAATGTAGGCACCACCGCCTTGCTAGCATTAGGTAGTGCAGTCGTTTTTGTTATCAAAATTAAAATGATGATTTGTGAGTTAAAATAGCAACCTAAATAAATTTAAAATAATAATCAATTTATAACTAGGAGAAAAGTATTAAATTTATTTGCTTTTCGTTCACGCTACATTTATTTCGGCACAAGTTATTGCCGAGGTCGTCCCGTCCACGAAATTGCCGACATTTTTACTGTAATCGTTTAACTCGTCCATTTCAAACTCGAATGAGCGGTGGATTTTCCAACGAGAATTTCCTCAGTAAATCTTCATTCCCAAGACGTTAAAAAATATTTATGTTTTTATTCTGCGATTTCTGCGGTGCGAGGGTACAAAATTTAAAAACATCAAATGTAAAATATCTTCCGACAATTGATTTCAACACTTGTTACTGCGCTTGTAGGTACGCGAATGATCCTACTTGCTATCTCGGAAACACATCTCGAAAGCACGTAAAGAACAATACAGAGTTGAGTGTGAAGCGAGCATGTATTTTGTACAGATCTCTGAGATGAGAGATCAAGGTCTCATCCGTGGACATACATCATTAAAATTGAAGACAATTTTCTCGTTTTACAGACGATCACGGTGACGATGATTCCATGACGGTGTTGGCTGATCTGGAGAAGATCGATGACGACTGTGACAAGCACGGCATCCAATTTGTCAAGATCGATGATGACGCGGCAGCGAAGAACTTCGGGATTGACTCTGTTCCTGCGATCGTATACTTCGAGAAGCAGATCCCGAATTTATACGATGGTAAATGATGCGACTAATTCTTGTTTTTTATCAAAAAAATCTTTATGTTAGCAATGCGCTTAATGATGGATTTTCTACTCACAGGTGACTTGGAGAATGAAGATGAGATCTTGGAGTGGTTGGTGGACCAGTTGGAGAAAGACGAAATAGAGGACGTCACTGATGAAATGCTCGACCGCCTCATCAAGGAGGGAAAAACGATGGCTGTACTTTTCTGTACGTACTTATATGTCTTGTAATGAGTATCACGCAATAAATATTAATATATTAATCTGTACTGACAAAAATAGTAACTTGGAAAATGTAGGTATCACTGTTGTTCTGCGTAATGTAATGAATAACCCCTCTCTGAATGTAGATATGTGAACTAGTGACCTCACTGTGGTATGAAACTTATAGTATAAAAGTAAAATGGATGAAGATATGATAGCTAATGAATGTTGATTTAGGTTTCAGTTTAATTATTTCAGGAGTTTCATCTCATGTTGCTCCAAACGAAAATTTGTGGATATTTTTACGATACAAAAATTTATCTGCTTATCTTTTGTACTTTGTTATAATTTTTTTTTCGTTTTCAGTACATTCTTAAATTTTAGTTTTAATTATTGATGGTCACATATTTTTTCAGATGATAACAATGATAGAAAGTCGCAGAAAGTATTGAACGAGCTAGAGAACATTGACGACGAATGTGACGCGCTAGGAATTGTTTTTGTTAAAATTGACAACGTAGATGAAGCCGAGGAGTATGGGATTGAAAAAATACCCTCGTTGTTGTACTTCGAGAAGGGAATACCCACAGTGTACGAAGGCAATCTGGAAGACGAAGACAAACTGCTCGTTTGGCTCAAACACCAGGTGGAAAATGATGAAATTGAAGATATCACCGACGAGATGCTGGACCTCATCATTGAAAAAATGCCTCATGTTGCTGTCTTGTTCTGTAAGTGCAAAGATCACAAAATAATATTTAATAAATGAGCATGTATAATTATTATAAAAATGTCCAATTGATATCCAATGGTTGATGGGGATACGTGCATTTAAATAAACACGCTTTTTGACTTGGGTTCAATTCCCGTATCCACCCGTAGCCATAAGAAATACAATTTTAACCTATTGAAGATTGAAAATAATTTTAAATATCGTACCATATAATTAATAAATTGACACATTTTCAGACGATAAAGATCAAAAAAAGAGTCAGAAAGTATTAGCCGAGCTGGAGAACATCGACGATGAGTGTGACCAGAATGACATCGCTTTCGTCAAAATTGACGATGACAAGGAAGCCAAAGAATACGGAATCGACACCATCCCCACCATGGTATTTTTCGAAAGAGGAATTCCCCACATGTACGAAGGTGACCTCATGAAGGAAGAAGATTTGCTGGGATGGCTACTCCACCAGAAGAGACACAGCGAGATCCCGGAGGTCACGGACGAAATGATGGACAGACTTATTGAGACTACTCCATATTTAGCAGTCATATTTTGTGAGTACCGTTTATCTTGGTAAAGCTTCAATAAAACTATTTGTTACATATTATGTTAAAAAAATATTATGTACATTATACGCCCCAAGATCATTTTACATTTTTTTTTTAAATCAATTTTATTATTTGTTTAAATCTACTTTATTCATTAATTACACCTACATGTTTCGGAAAAAAACTTTCCATCGTCAGGGTGTTTTATAAATGTCAAAATATCAAAATAAATAGTGTATTTTGTTTTTTGGTTTCCTAAATTATTTAAAAATATATTTTTAAATATTATTGCTGAAGTTCTTGATTACGCAAAATTAGTGGAAAATTTTTTTAGAATTGGACTAATAGTTAAATTAAATTGATTATTAATAATATTTTGATTACTTTTACATGCTTTACTAATTTCTAATGATTCTAAATTATTCAATTTCAGACCAAAATTATTTGTGTAAAATAGTGGTGGGCGATCCGGCTCATCCGCTCAATCGTTCAAATTGAACCGGTTCAATGAACCGGCTCAATTTGATCTGAATCTGAATCTAAGCTGATCTGAATCTGAGCTGAATCTAAATCTGAGCTAATTAGGTCTTTCAACGGAATGAGTCACAAATAAATTTTTATTCTCTTTGATGTGCTATGGTTTTTAATATAGAGAAATTAAATTGAGTTGAGAAACAATAAAAATTCAACATTTGAATAATTTCATGTTTTTTAAACATTATTGTCTTAAATATTTTATTAATTATATTGACACAACACCTCTTTGAAAACTTAAAAAAATTGAATAAAATATTTTGATAACTATTAATGTTTTAAAATTGGCTTTTTTATAATCGAACACCCCGTTTACAAAGACTCAATTTGTGACTTCTTGTCCCAAGCATTTTTTCTATTGTTTTCAAGTTTAACCCTTAATAAATTACAGAGCTAATTGAGCCATCTTAATCACTGAAAAGAAATAAGCTTAAATGTGCACTGAAAATAATTTATATAAATTAATATAAAATAAACTGATAATAATGATAGTTTATAGACATCCTACTCCCAAACACATATTTAATTATATTATTATTTTTATTTCTCTTAAGAGTGTGTACCTCTCAATTCTACTATGTTATTAATTTCGATATAATGTTGTTTGAATATTTGAAGTATCTGAGCGCTTCACAGTTCAGAGGTTTGAATTGTTAAATAAACAACTAGAGTTGTGTTTAGACTACGAGTATTTTTACCTACACTCCTATTATGGAAACATTTTAATTAAAAAAATTCAGTTTTGATTTTATTAGCTCACGTTTTATTGATTACACAGGTCTACAAATTGACATTTTTAAATTTTTTTAAATGGTAATGGGTGAATTATCTGTATTTCGATATGATAAATTCGAGAATGCCATCCATTTCGACCCATCACGTAAAAATTTTCCGCAAAGTGGAAATTAAAATATAGGCAAAACCCGCCTTACACTACTTCCTTAGGGAATGTTCAAAAGAAAAAAATCATAAAATTATACAAATTTAATTAATTTTAAGTCATAAAATATTTTATTTACATTATATACAATTATAAATTTTTACAAAATCTGCTTTTTTTAGTTTCGAAGCTTCGTTTTGTGCTTTTTCTTTTGTGGGACGTTATATTTTCCCTACGCAGCATCCAGCAGTAGTCGCCCATCATATTTGTATCCCTTCTTTGATACCTTGATACCTTCTCTCCATTTCCTTGATATCTTGGTGAAACCTCTCACCTTGCTCTTCACTAACTGCACCAAGGTTATCCGGGAAGTAATCCAAATGGGAGTTCAAAAAATGGAGTTTTAAACTCATTGAGCATCCCAGATTTTCCAAATTGCGCAACATATTTTCTACTATATTTTCGAAGTCCGGGTCCTTCTGATTCCCTAGAAACTTCGTAACTATATCTTTAAAAGAATTCCATGGCTGACCTCTCAACATCGTTCATCACATTTTCAAAGTTGTTATCTTTCATCAGCTTACGAATGTCAGGACCAACAAAAACTCCCTCCTTCAGCTTTGCTTCAGACAGACCGGGAAACTTGCTTGAAAGGTATTCAAATGTTTCGTCATCTTTTGTCAATGCCTTCACAAACTGTTTCATCATGCCAAGTTTGATATGGAGCGGTTGTTGAAGGACGTTTTTAGGATCAACCAAAGATTCAAAGTGCACTTTTTTCTCTCCGACCTTCAATGTTCTTTTCGGCCACATTTTCTGGTTCCAGTGTTTAGCTTTAGCACGACTATCCCATTCACAAAGAAAACAGGGAAATTTTGTGTAACCACCTTGCTGTCCAAGTATCATAGAAATTACTTTAAGATCCCTACAAACTGTCCACTCGAATTACTTGTACTTTAACTTATCCAAGATCAATGCCAAGTTACCATAAGTTTCCTTCAAATGCACTGAGTGACCAACGGATATTGATGCGTACTTATTCCCGTTGTGAAGTAAAACAGCTTTTATACTTTTTTTCGAGGAATCAGTAAACAGTCTCCAATTTTCAGCTATATGTTGAACTTTGATCGTGGACATTAAACCATTCATATCGGAACAATAGACTAGCTCACCATCTTGAGAAGAATAAGGCTCAAAATGTTTTTCTCTTTTTCTATACCAAGCAAAAGAAGTTTCAGGTGTCAATAAATTCTTCTCTTGCAGTCTGGATCCTAGTAACTCAGCAGATTGTTTGGGAGTCCCAAATCTCGGATCAGGTCATTTAATTCAGCTTGAGAAAATTGTTGAGGTCCACTGGAGTCGCCTATCTCGTCACTAGAACTCGTCACTAGAACTTTCTTCTGATTCACTTTCAGGTGATGGAAAATCGTCTAGGCTTTGGGGTGCTTGTGGTGTAGGAATGCCAGGTCCGTGAGGGACTGGGCGGAGTGCCGAATCCATGTTTGGGTAGCAAATTTGTTTTTTATTTTTGGTACTATACTCTTGCACACTGTACGAACAAAAGTAGCAGTCATCGCTGTGGTTTCGAGGCTCTCTCCAGATCATGGGAACACCAAAACGAAAAGATTTAACTTTACCTTTTCACCACATTCTAAGTCCTTCAACACACCCTGAACAAACTCCATGCGGGGCCCAAGATTTGTCCTGGTCCCCTATCTTCACAGCACAATACACAAAATACACTTTTTTAACAAAACCAGTAATATTTCTTTGTTGTTTTTTCACTACAAATTCACCACAAATATAGCAAAAACTCTCAGAAGAATTTACACAACCTCTTGAAGTCATTTTTGAAACGCACGTTACGAAAGTTGGAACAGAAATAAATAAATGAAAGGGCATGGAAGAAAGTGGGCACCTTGGGAATTCCGACATTTGTATACATGGGGATTTTCCATACTTACTATGGAAAATCCCCATATATATGATTCAACGCTGACTAATATCGTCATGAGTTACTAAATGTTTTGTTTCAGTCTATAAATATAATATTATCTATAAAACAATACTACAATAATACTATAAAACATAATATTATCTTATCATAAGTTGAAATTAATAAAAAAAATATATTTCGGCAAAAAAAACCTTTTTGCGCCTTAAGATAGGCAATCCCACAGTATTTTTCGTTTTTCGGAAAAACCTTACGTGATGGAATTTTCCTGAATTCAGAAACCAAAAATACATGGGAATTAACTCTTATTTCAAAGAAAAAAAATTGTCGCAGACCTGTGTTGTTATTTGCGAAATTGTGAGAATATTTAAAATTATTATTGTAACTATAGTGAAAAAAGTGCCACTGAAATAATTGTTTAGTCTAGCAGAAAGCAATACATTTTAAAAAAATACTCGCTGTGCCCGCGCGGCTTCGCACGCGAGATTTTTAGTACACTGTTTGGATCGTCTAGCACATTCGCGAACCTTCTAGAACCTTCTCCTTCCAGAACTTTCTAGAGCAGATTTTTCCGGAACCTCTAGACTCACTGACACAGTCGGCGCGCCTATTTTGAAACAATCTGAAGCATTTGTGGCCTTCCCATAACAAAATAATGTGCTAGAAAGCACATATATGTATATATATATATATATATATATATATCTATATTATTATATATATATATTATATCTATATACTACTATACTATTATCTATATATATATATATTGATTATTTTTTTTATTAATTTTGACAACTAATCATTTTCTATTTATTCTTCACTATCCGTTTGATATTCTCTTCAGCGTTTAATATGAACTGTAACTGTGAAAGTGACTATAATGCGAAGTATATTCTGGTGTTTATTAATGAGTAACCACGTTAGTATTCATCTATCTTATCTTAATATCTCGACGCGTGTGCAAACAGTAAGATTTAATAGGTGATCTGTCTCCACTGTGTCGCGCCACGTTTTTTCGAATGTCTGCGCTCGCCGTTCTCTCGCTCAAGTTGATCGGATGAGCCACCCGCTCTTCTGCTCAAACTGAGCTGATGTGCTGATGGATCTGATTAAGCTGATTGATCTGATTGAGCGTTGAGCGTATAGGATCCGGCTCAACGAAAAAATCCTGTTCACTGAGCCGGTTCGTTCGCGAACGACACACCTCTAGTGTAAAATAGAAAGTACTAAATTTTTATCAAAACCGTGAACATTTTATTGTAAACGATTTGCAAATTCAAAAAAAACCATGATTATTGAGACATCTCAAATGCTCTTTAACTCTTACATTAAAATTTCGGAAATTTTAATGTTAGAGTTAAGGAAAAACCTTTCCATCTAACGATGGGAAGGTTTCTCCGAAACATGTAGGTGTAATTAAAGGATATAAGTAGATTAAAACAAGTAATAAAATTATTTTTTTGAAATGTCAATCTACAAAATTGCTCAACCAATAGAAAAAAAAAAATTTAATTCTACAAATAAAGTATTGGCCTCTATGAAAATCATGCATTTATTACAAAAAATTCTCGTTTACATTTTTCAACATAGGTACCTAATCTACACATGAACATACAGTAGCCGGAAAACATCTTGAAATTCTACGGCATAGTGGGGGGAAGTTTTCGTATGTACCATTCCACCAAAGAGACCCAAATTTTGTCTTCTGCGCATTCCCCCACTATGCCAAAGAATTTCAAGAAGTTTGCCGGCAACTATACTAAGAATATAATGGCGGATTAGATCCCATTGGTGGATTGTATTCAAAATTGTTTCGTATGTTTATTTTTTGTGTATTTTATTTATGTATATTTTATTACTGCTCCAAACAAATTGAAAAAACATACTAAATGACTTATGAATGATATTTATTTTGTAGATGACAAAGATGATAAACAAGACATAAGAATTCTCAATGAACTAGAAAATATTGACGACGAGTTGGAGAAAGAAGGAATCGTCATCATCAGGATCGATAACGACGCGGAGGCCAAGCAATACGGCATCGACCATCTGCCGTCCTTGCTGTACTTTGAAGACAAGATTCCTGCGATCTACGAAGGAGATCTGATGAATGAAGACGAGGTTTTGGTTTGGCTGGTTAAACAAAAGAACACAGCAACTATTGAAGAAGTTACAGATGAAATTTTAAAGGACCTAATTGAAGAGTACGAATATGTAGTGGTTTATTTCAGTAAGATTTTTTTGTTACCTACTGTAAAACATAGCAACTTTTAAAGCACTGATGAAAGCAAACAATTATCTAATATGATAATTTAGTAATTTAAGCAGACTCTGAGAGTAGTTGGGTTGTTTGGTTTGGTTATTTTTCCGGAAAATAAATATCTGTCAAAAAATTGGAATAAAATTAAAACAAACACACCTATGTACAGTGCATTCAGATCTTCAATAATATGTTTTTATGCGTGAGTGCCTATACGCGAATTAAATATACACACTCACCTTTGTTTGTGTTCGTTAGCGCGCGGATTGGTGGAACACGGTGGAGCGCACGCATACACGTGTCAGTGTGTTTCCGACTGCGGAGGGGGTAGCGCGCCCGTTTTGTGTCGTAAAATGTAGGGTAGTTTGCATATTTTTTAATGATTGATTTTTAAATTTCTTTATTTATTTATTAATGATAACAGTGCACCCTTCTTTACTTTATTCTTCTATCATTACGTATTGTTCTTCTTCTTATACTTCATTTTCAAGTATTCGATTAATTTTTGCTTCATTTTCTGCTTCTTCCAGTGTTTGTCATTTATTTACAGCCATTGATGGATAATCATATTAACATTGACATAAGACCATGCCTTTGTCAATTATAAAATAAAAAAAACGTAAAATAATAACAAAAAAACAGCTAATATTAAAAAAAATATATTTGTACACAGGGTTATTTAGAAAACATTGATAACCTCGCAGGCCCTTATTCCTACCATGATTATGAGTCGAAAATGTTCAAGCAAACTTGACCTAATATCAATAGTTATGGAGATATGTGACATCTAAGTTTGCATTTTTTGTCAATATTTCTGACTTATTTTTTGGAAAACATTGGACTATCATTAAAGTAGGTAACTTATATCGAATATGAAAAATTCATTCCCTTTAATACAAGTCAAATACAATAATAAAAACCTTCAAATATCAATTGGAAAACATTCCAAATGGAATTTCTGCAGGGTTTTTATCATTTTATTTAACTTGTATTGAAACGAATGAATTTTTCGTAATCGATATAAATTACTTTAATGATAGTTCAACGTTTTGTAAAAAATAAATCGGAAGTATTGAATAAAATGCAAAGTTTTATATTGCATAACTCCAAAACTATCGATATTTGTTATGGCTGCTTAAATATTTTCGACTCATAATCAAGGCAGGAATATATTCCTGCGAGGTTGTTAATGTTTTCCAAATAACCCTTTACATATATTGCAAAAATTTAAAATAGTTTTTTTTTTGAGGTTTTTATCATTTTATTCGACTTGTATTAAAGCGAATAAAATTTTCATAGTCATATCTTCTTCTTCACCAGCCTTCGTCTTTTCACTGCTGGATATAGGCCTCTTCCTTATTTTTCCATTCTTCCCTGTTGTTGGCTAATTGTAGCCATTTCTTTCCCCCCACAGCGACAATATCATATAAGGTATATAAGTCATATAAGGTACTGTAATGGTAGTTCAACTTTTTGAAAAAATAAGTCAGAAATATTGAAAAAAAATGCAAACTTTGATTTTGCATATTTCCATAACTATTGATTAGGTGATAGTCGCTGAAACATTTTCGACTCATCATCAAGAAAGGATTTCACCTGTTAAGTTTTCGCCTCATAAATAGATACATAAAAATACAGATTTATTAAAAAATATTTATTTGTAAATATCTTGTTACTCATACATAAATCATCTTTATTAAAGGTTTGAACAAACTGTACTCTTAAAAAAATATATAAAAGAAAGAAGTATGCTGTTTCCCTTTGGTAATTTTTCAGAAAAAGGTGCTAAAAGTCTCATGTAAATCTAATCGCGCCCAAATAAAAATGAGTCATTTTATATAATCGAATATTGCTTATTGTTGATTGTTGTTGTTGTTGTTACTGTTGAAGTAAGTATATGAAAAATTGCAAGGCTGTGGGGTGTGACAATGTTGTTGAGTACATTAAGTGTGGTGGCCCAGTAATGCTCTTGTGGAGAGCTACACTCAAATATATTGGAGAAGAGCTGTTATCATGCCTCTATACAATGGAAAAGGCTTTAAAACAACCAACCTTGCAAAAAATTGCAACGTTGTAATACCAATGTAATAAATAATTCTAAAATTCACCGGCATACATACCTCATAGGCGAATTATTCATTCAAAATACTAAAATTTATTCGCGCAAACCGATGTTTGGATACAAGAAATTACTATGTGGAAGAACGTAATTTTATTTCTATTTTATTCAGTCTAAAGTGTACCTAATAACAGAGTGTTAGTTAAATTAGTATAAACCACTAAAAGATTTTAGGTCTACCGGTTTCGAGATGTACCCGTCTCTTCGTCAGGACTAACACTACACTATTATGTTCACAACACTATACATCACAAACATAGTACTATTAACCTTTCACTAATATTTTATCACTATTATTTTTTCACTATTAACCATGCACTAACTTGCCTACAGAACGATTAGGAATCTACGAGGGAGAGGGAGTGAGAGGGGGCGGGGTCTAAAGTGGGTGTTACCAAATCTTTTGTGAAAGTTAAATGGAACAAAGGGCTGCATGGAAAATTGATTTTGTTATTTATTAGAGGTGCTTTATTATTCACCGCTTTACTCTCTCAATCTCACTGTATTTGATTTTGTAGGTGGTAAATGCGAAGAAGGAGAAAGCTGTGACAACATTTTGGATGAATTAGAGAACATTGACGATGAACTCGATGAAACTGGTATTATATTTGTGACAACTGAAGACTTAACTATTGCAAAGAAAAATGGAATCAAGACCTTCCCAACACTCGTATTCTTCAGGAATAAAGACCCCTTGGTGTACAAAGGTAATTCATTTAAAATTAATCTTTCAAAGGTAATTCATTTAAAAATAATCATCTCAAATAACATTTTATTTGTATAGAAATTCATCATATAACTTTGAATACGTTTTCAGGTGACCTCGAAGACGAGGATGAGGTATTATCATGGCTCACTGACGAGAATACGCTAGAAATTCCAGGAAAAATTGAAGAAGTCAATACACGCATGTTGGAAAAAATACTTCAGGAAAATGAGCATGTCGTAGTTTTCTTCTGTAAGTCTTTAAACTTAAAAAATAAAGTTGTATAAATATATAAAGTAAGAGTAGCTTGTTGGTCTTGTGGTTAGGGCTCTCGCCTCGTGATCCAAAGGGCGTGGGTTCGAACCTCACTCCAGAGCAGCAAGTTAGTCCTATTTTCATAGCACAAGCGTTTGGCTTAGTTTGAAAATAATAAGAATATTGATGTGACACATATTCTGTGTTCGCATCTTTATTTAAAAAAAAATAGTAGGTAATATAATATAATATATCCCTTAAAATTAAATTTAATATGATTTATTTAACCATATCTACAATTATTTTAACATTTGTGTATTAGAAAGTTAGTTTAAAAATAATTATAAATTTTTAGACAAAGAAGGAGACAAGAAATCACAGAAAATCCTTATGGAGTTGGAAAACATTGACGATGAGTGCGAAGAACAAGACATTGATTTTGTGAAAGCATCCGATGATGGGATCGATCGGGAATACGACCTTCCGACACTTCCAGCCCTCGCATTCTACCGCCGCAAGTTCCGCACAATTTACGACGGCGACCTGATGCACGAAGAGGCCATCTTGGAATGGGTTCTAAATCTTCACAACTCCCAACCCGATGTTATAGAAAGTGTTGACAGAAAAACTTTAAGAGTACTTATAAACGATGTGGAACACTTGGCCGTATTTTTCTGTAAGTTACTTTCTCAATGTGAAGTGTAATCCATAATTTTTTGAGTATGTTCAATTTTTTAAGAACACAATTACTGGATTTTGTCTCCAGATTGATCATCATTTAAGAAAAATTATAAGTATTTCACAAAGGCAAAGCTATTTATGTCGGAAAGTATTTTTAGGTGTTTACAGAGCTTGCAACCTGTCATTTACTGGCTTAAGTAATCACTATAAGTATACAGTGTAACGTTTACTGAATCCACCCATGATTGACCACAAGTCTATCAAGTTGTATTATCATCATATTCACTTTTGGCTCTACAACCCCTGGTGGATCTTGGGCTCCTCAAGAGTCTTCCTCCACTCATCTCGGTCTTGTGCCAGCTCTCTCGAGTTCCGAAGCTCCAAGGCATAATGATTATAATTGACACATTACTCGGCAATTCTATACAACTCGTCACGCAATTAACGCAAACCCTGAAAGTACTTTGTTTAGAATCGGCTACAGGTCTAAAATGTTTATGCAACCATGACCTAATATCAATAGTTTGGAGATATGTAATATCAAAGTTAGCATTTTTTTTTTCAATATTTTTTACTTATTTTTTGCAAAAAGTTGAACTATCATTACAGTAACTTATATCGATTATGAAAAATTCATTTGCTTCAATACAACTTAAATAAAAAACCTTGTAAAAAAAACTTTTTAAAATTTTTGTAAGGTTTTTATCATTTATGAATTTTTCGTAATCGATATAAGTTACTGTAATCACAGTTCAACTTTTTGCAAAAAATAAGTCACAAATATTGAAAAAAAATTCAAAATTTGATATTTCATATCTCCATAACTGTTGATATTAGGTCATGATTGCTTGAACATTTTAGACCAGTAACCGATTCTTAACAAAGTTCTTAACATTAATTACGTGACATGTTGTATATATCCTGTCAAACTGAAGTTAGAAGTTATTGTTCTTTATTGTAATTTGTCATTCCCATGAAAAAGTACATATATATAGATATCGCTGCTGGTAATGATCTATATATTCAGCCAATGTCTGTAAATGCCCAAAAAAGATTTCCTTGCATTCATTCTCATATAAATAGTTTCATCTCTGTGAGTCATCTTATTGAATTAATCCGCAATTGGTTAAAAGATTTTTATGGAACTATGTATTCTTATAGAAAATTTATTGTTACTTTAGATAGTGACGATTGTGATACCTGTACCGAAATATTAGAAGAGCTAGAAACTATCGATGATGATACGGACAAACATGGCATCCAATTTGTTAAATCTAAGGATTCCAAACTTGCCTCTGAAATTGGAATCTTTAGTTTCCCAGCGTTGGTTTACTATGAAACAGGAGTACCAATCATGTATGATGGTAAGTTTTCTTCATATTATTTGTCAAAGTGAATAAGATGAGATAAGCAGATGCAGTTATGTACAAAATTGACTAAACTACGAAGAATAAATATACGATGTACGTGTTACCTCTCAATGCCTAATATTATCAATATACAATAAAACCACGTTAATTTGAATCCCGATAATTCGAAATATGCTTTAATTTAAAAATTTTCAAACCTCAAGTTCTAAAATATTGATTTCATAGTATATTAATTCCAATTATTACAACCACGGTAATGAGTAATTCAAAATAATTGTAGTCCCTTGTGCCAAAAATCAATGCATTTTAATTCACATTAAGGGAGTTCCGCATAATTCAAAATGTTTTTTGGGTCCCTTGAATTTCAAATTAACGAAGTTCTACTGTATTTCACTAAGAGCCAATTGGTTTATAATAATCTTTCATTTAAAGCATACAATTTTTCGTTTTCCACCAATCAAACAACCCATTTTCATAGAAATATGTACATGTTTTAAACAAACTATTACCATAAACCATGTCGTTAAAACCAATCCTAAGATTATTACAACACAAAGGATCTCATTATCAGAATTAATATGTTAGATTCTGAATGTTACCAATCCTTTCATAATACATTCGTACATCCATAATATTCCTGTGCTCAGCTCTCAGTATATGTAGTAAAATGATGAATGACAAATCCTGCTTTGCAAGTATTTATGATGAATTAAGTAATTTTCAGATTGTCAAACGTTGTCACATTTTAATCAAGATAGCAAAAAAGGAATGTAATACAAAATATAGTAATTCAACGTCTTATTATTTGCACATTTTTAATATTTCTAAGTTTTGTAAAACCTTTCCCAGTTCAACGCACTTTCCTAATATTTTTGATGTTTCGTTAATTTATGCAATCAAACTCAAATTTATAAGTTAAATAGATGTCTTCTATGAATCTCTGATGGTAATATATAATTAATGCCTTCATCAGTTATATAATTGTCTCAAAAATAAATTTGTGCAAAATTTTGGGCATTTGGGCACCAATTTGGTTTCGACAGGAAAGTGGTCAAATTTTACCAAAAGTTTTATAACTGGGAAGATCTTCATTTACATTATTTACTACACCTCCCTATCAGTAATTTGTTGATTTTGCACAGTATAGATATTAAAATATATTTATGAATAGAATAAATATACTTATAAACAAGTTAAGACATAAAATACCTAACGAAATAGTTCTGAAACAAAAAAGCTGAATGAAATTTGATTTGTCATTTGATTTTTTTCAGACCTAAATGAGTATTATGTATTTGTTATGATCATAAAAGTTGCAGTGATAGAATGTTTGTTAAAATAACTCGACACACGAAATAGTCCCCAATATTTGCTTATGATGAATACTATACAAATAGATACAACTCATAGATATTAAAAAAATTATATTACTGGTTGTGTGTTAGAATAAAGGCAGAAGGATTTGTTTTCTTAATTTAATTTTTCTTCTTAATTTTGAAAATGTTTATTTGATTAGCATTTTCTTGTAAGCTTTCCTGTAAACCAGGTTCTTTGCACAACCATACTCTTTTTAAAACATTTTCCATTACTTACCATGTTTGCACTTCATTTTGGGCTGCACAGCCCTAATTTCTAATTGTAAATTCTAAATTAATGTATGGATCTGGTGAAATTATCAGCTGTCTGTGACAATGCACTGCAATAAGTGATACCTGTCTATTGTGTATTTTAATGGTTTCAAATAATAATGTTTGTAGAGCAGCTGGTATGTTAACATATAATAATGTGCCAATCCGTATATTTTTAGGTAATCTATCGAATGAGAAAAAAGTTCTTCAGTGGCTTGTTGAACAAAAAAGTAAGAATCCACATCCTTAAACATGAGATAATTTTCAATATAAAAATATAGTACTTATTTAAAACAATTTTATGTTACTCCATAAAAATATATTTTTAAGTCCGATATTTCATTTTTCTATAAATTTGCATGTTGACTATTAAAGCTTTAAACATCGAATAAATGTTACTTTATATTTAATCAGAGCTTTCTGCAATTTTGGCTAATACTATTAATTTTGATAAAAGTTGTACATAGTTTCTGGTACATACAGTACAATAATCAGCTCATTGCATGAACAATACTAATGCCAACAGGTAACGATAATGATGATAAAAGTGACAGCAATAATGAAAATGACAGTGATGAAGATGACAGTGATGAAGATGATAGTGATGAAGATGACAGTGGCGATGATGACAGTGATGATAATGATGACAATGATGATGATGATATACGGATGATAATGATGAAACAGACGATGATGATGATACGGATGATGATGATGACGATGACACGAACGACGACGATGACAGTACTGACGGCGATGTTACCACTGAAGACACCGAAACTGATTCTGATGACGATGAAAGTGATGAAGATGAGGATGACGACGATAGTGACAGCGATGATGATGATACCGGCTATGATACTGACAGTCAAACTGATGAAAAAAGTAAAAATAGTAAAAAAAAAGGAAAGCAAAATGTAAAAAATGATAAAGACTCAATGAAAAAATCTTCATCAAAACCAAATGTAAAAAAAAAAACTCCAAAAAGAATAATAACGAACGATGATTCTGACGATGACACTGATAGTGACAGTGATGATTCTGATAGTGAATCTGTGTTTACTAAGATCAGACGTTTCTTTACAGGTAATTGAAGACAAATAAACCTGATAATGTCCCTGAGTAATTGTCCATCGTGCCCTTGAACATTCTAGGAAGAAGATGTCATCACATTTAACTCTTGCAACATCATCATTTTGCATGGCCACATTTCCTCTCTTCTTGCAAATGCATCTGTGTCTACTTAAACCACATTCGTTTTGGCCTTTTCTTTGTCCTTTAATCTCTTCATGTACAATAGTTGTCGTCTGCAGGCAGTCCAACAATGTCAACATTCGATTAGCTTTACACTTGCTTGCAAAATTGTCTCATATTTCTTACTAACAACACGTATTGATGGAATTGAACAAATAATGCTTGGTACGCGAACAGCATGCGGCATAATTTGTTTTCTCTCGCATTGTGTGACTGACCACACAGCTTTATAATACGTGTTCTGACATATTGTTTACTGACTGCAGGCGATGGCTGTTTCTACATTGGACTAGGAGGAAATAAGGTCGTTCCCAAACCCACTTACGAACCTTACCAATGCTGCCCAACCAAAGTGGGAAGTGCCACCAAAGTACCGAAAGCAACACCGTCCAATCTCAACAAAAATAAAAAGAACATGCCCGAGAAGATGACACCAGTGAGCTTCGGCAGTGCCGTGAACTCCAAGTCTAAAGCCGTGGCTACGAAGCCGGAAAAGGGTTCCAAAGGGAAAAAAGGTTTATTTGGGGGCGGTAATATCTGGTGGTGGTAAACACAATCCGTCATCCCATTCATGTTATTTTGATATCGCAATTAGAAATGCATTTTGTAAATCACTCTAGTCAATTTGTCTACGATATCAAGTTAACCTTTTCCATCCTAGAATTGTGATCGGACCATCGAGAGGACATAAGTTTTGAATGTTTTGTTCAATTTACTTTGGCTTTCCTGTAACACGCCGCATACATCACTGCCTTTAACTTTACCAAAGTGTGCACCTAACTAGCTGCTATTCTATTAACATTGCATTCTAAACTTGTGTCCCCTGGAGTTCCTAAAACAAAATACATATATATTTCCAATACAAATCACACTATTAAAAATATTCAACATCGTTTTACAGCATTTGAAGACAAGGCGTCTTTTGCTAGTCAGTTGGAGTTAGCCACTTCAATCAAAGCATTTTTGTTCTGAAAATAGTTCAAAATTTGGAAATGGGACTGAGTACATTAATTTATTCTAGATGTAAATATAAAATGTAGAGACCCGTCCTTTACTGATCTTTAAATATATTTAATTTCTGGATGGTTAGAAAATGGAGTAGTTGCTCATTACCAACTTGTTGAAATCTATTATATCCACGTTATGTTTTAAATATTGTTGATACTTATATATTTTAATAATTACTTTTAAAGATTGAAATTTTTACATTCGTTTCAATCGCTCTATAAAATTTATCACTTTTAAAAAGTGAGACTTTTCAAATACATATAACTAAGAGATTTATATTACATTGTTCATATTCATTTAATTTTGATTTTTAAGATTCAACACAATTCTACAATTTGAATCAATAGCTAACTTGTATGTTATTTTACATAGTTTTGTTACTTGATAACTTCTCACCAACCAAAGGAACCGAAAGAGGTTTCTGGTCCACACACCGCCACCACAATATTTTGATAAATAAAATCTTATATTTTTATAAAATTGTGTATATTTGAATTTGGGCTAAAGTAACATGTAACGGTATTTTAATAGTCAAGTGTTTCATATCACGCAATTAATTAGTACAAATTCAAGTGATACATTTAATTATTCATAATTTTAAGAACCAAAAATTTACTTAAGTGAATTCATTACATGATTGTGTCAGACGCTGTCGAAAATAACGATGCGAGCACCGAGCTCTTGTTAATTTTAACAAAAGAACTGTCCCTACTCACAAATCATGTTATGTTAACCAATAAATTGTTACTATTACTATATAAATTGTTGTCATTTCCTTCCCGCACAACAATTTCAACTAAAGCATGGTTTATGACATAATAGTGTTACATTTCACACTGAAATCAGAAATGTGAGCGCATGACTTCATTCATTGGGTGAGTTGCTACACAATTTTTACATAAATGTCATATTTTATATTGAAAATATCCAATCACAGAAAAGGGTGTGGAATCTTTACTTTTCAAATGTAAATTTGTTTGGTACAAAGTATGTCTTCCGATTACCTCATAATTTGTATTTTTGTCATTTTGATTGATATGACATTTTTTTATTAAATTTAAGTGTATTATGAAAGGTGATGGGTTACACATAATCGATAATAATACTTTTAATTTTCTTTGTATACCGCTGCCGCTCCCAAATGTTTTATAAAAAGGTGAGAAAAAGATGATAAATAAAACACCTCAATTTTCCATTAAAAACAAGTCACATTTTTATTTGGAAAACTGAAAAATGCCATACATACGACATTACATGGAATTTGGTTTGTGGAGAGGGTAAAAAATATGCTACATCAATTTTCACTCTATTGCATTTCAGAAAGTCTAATATTTATATGTTCTATCGAAAATTAAGAAATAAAATTTTCTAGTTTTTACACATTTTATTTTTAAACAAATTTTTATTTTAAAGTAAAAAGTTGCAAGTATTGGTTTGTTTTATAATAAATAATGTCTATAGCAAATTTTCAAAATTATTTTAGTTAGCTCAGTATTAAAATTTGATTATTACTTCCTTTCTTTTAACTCGTGGCGTCTGCTTGCTTGGTTGCTTGACGAAAAAACTTTGGATCGATTTTTAACCCTTTTCCCGTTATCCAATCGAGCTGAAACTTTGCAAGCAGACTCGTGACGACAATCAAGAAGATCTGTCAAATTTTCGTTAAAAAATTAATAAATTTTTGGATTTTTCAAATCGATCGTTTCAGATCGAGCTGAAACTTTGCAAGCAGACTCATGGCGACAATCAAGAAGAGCTGTCAAATTTTCGTTAAAAAAATTAATAAATTTTTGGATTTTTCATTTTTAATGGTTTTTTCATCCAACTTAGACACGGAACCTGATTATAGTATAATTTTGGATTTTTGGTAATTTTTTATTACTCCCTTTCGTAGCGTTGCTCGACCGAAGCCAAACGCGTAGGTTAAGCACCAAACCAGTTTCCACTAGTAAATGAGAAAGGGAGTATAATAAAAACTTGGTTTTTATTGGTTATTTTTTATTTTCTTTTATGATTGTGAATAAAAATTAAGTATTTTGTGTATATATACATTATAATCCAGATATCATTTAAATATTAAAAATTTACATGTATATGAAAAATGATTTCAGGTAATTTATTAGATGAAGGTGCTGTGTTGGAATGGATGATTAAACAAAAAGATGATGAAAGTATAGAAGATATTGAACGTGAACAGCTGTTCAAATATATTGAAACCAAGGAATTCCTGGCTGTAATATTTTGTAAGTTTTAAGGATACAATTAAATATATATTTTTACCTTACGACTGTTAACACGTTAGTAAATTAAATTAATGATGGTTAAAACACATAATAACATTATTCATTAAATATATGTAACATACATATCTAAATCGGGTATTACTCCTGCTTCTATAATGAAGAATACTGAATTATTTACTTATACTAAGATCATTATTCAATTACAGAGTATACAACAATTCATTCAAGTATTTTTCAGATAAAGAAGGACACCCGGAAAGCCCTGGAATACTCAGACATATTGAATTAATAGATGACGAAGCAGCGGAATATGGAATAAAAATTGTAAAAATGAGTGATCGTTTGATGGCCAAGAAGTATGGATTCCGAAATCCTCCAGGGATATCATACTTCAGGAAAGGAAAATACATAAATTACGATGGAGATATTGATGATGAAGAAGAAATTCTTGATTGGCTCACTAACCCAGAGAACATGGAGCTCACAGACCACATTGAGAGAGTCAACAAAAAAATGTTTCAAAAAATCAGGCAGACCTCTGAATATGTGGCAGTATTTTTTTGTAAGATATCTATTTAGTAATGCATCTATTCATTTATTTAACTCGGGATGGGTAGTGATATCTATTGATTCTTATTTTCAGGAACGTGTTACGAATACGTTCAATGTTGTAAGAAGATCTATAACGCATATATTTTTCAGACAGTAACGATTGTAAGCAGTGCCCGCGGGTGCTGGCCGAAATAGAGCACATAGATGACGAGGCAGACGGGGCTGGAATTAACTTTGTGAAGATTGACGACAAGAAAATGTCAAAAGAGTTTGGCGTATTTGCGTTGCCAGCAATTCTTTTCTTCAAGATGGGATCCAAGGAACCAGTTATATTTGCCGGTATAGTATTGTTATACTTCTTGACAAACAATGTGTGCGATCATGCTTTTAAAACATTGATTGTTGAAAAATTTGAATCAAAACAGAAAAAAAACAAATGACCATTTGGGTTTGCGTACACATTTTGAAATGAATATTCATCCTTACATACTTCTTCTTCTTCTTCCTTAGCCTTTTTCCCTCCACTGCTGGATGTAGGCCTCTTCCATTTTCTTCCACTCATCTCTATTTCTCCCCCTTCGCATCCAGGTTCTTCCTGCTTGCTGGCCTTACACACATCACTTGAGTATGATACTGTGGCCGGCTACTGGGGACTACTAGGACCAGGTTAGCCGTCGAGCTATCAAGCCCTAATTGGCGAACAGGAGTCAAATACGAGTAGCCAAACTTGCGACGGCTCTCGACCGCCACAACTTCATTACTAATAATTTAAATTTCATAAACCTTTTTTCATTGACAAACATTCAATATGTTAAATTTAGAAAAAAAATCCTCTCTTATCTATTTTATATAGTTTAGTGCGTGGAATATATCCAGGCAAACGAAAGAAATATTCCCAATAAAAAAACATGCAATCATGATGGAAAGCAAGGCGCAACTAACTGACAAAGACAGTCAGTTGATAAAAATGACCTTTTTTTGGGAACCACACCTACTATGTCCCTAATAATTTGAAGAAAGCTATTTTTTTTTCCTACACCTTGTACTACTATGTAAGTTATTTTCTCCACTCATAAAAAATACAAAAAACTCCAAAAAAAAAAGTGGTTACAATTTTTATTTGAAAAAGTTATTTATTTTGACGTAATTGACATATAGCAGACTTCCAATTATTCAGAATCTGATAACCAGAATGCATAACTGGGATAAGTTATAAAAGTCATTGAAAAATTATATATTAACTGGTTCTATGCCCAAGTCGTGCATTCGATACGCGCTCCATCATGATATATGGCGCTGGTCTGTAAAATATGTTTACAGTCGAAAACATCAGCTGTCCATCGTGTCTGAAACTGTTGTCTCTTAAAACATTTTTTTTTATTTATTATTTAATTTTTTTTAGTGCCTTCATAAGGGTTAATTACGTCCATTTGTCATTGTCACTCCATTGCAAAAAAGGGCATAATTTATGACTGCCATTTTGCTTGCGTCAACTGTGAACATTGCCACAGGTTTTACTTTATTTGTGCAGCCAAAGGCAAATATTAATTGAATGAGAATTGATTTCTCCTTTTTTTGACTTCTTTAGTGAAGTAAATAATAATTTCGCATAAAAAGTACAAGACATATCCCTGCAACATGCCGGTGGCATTTTTTATATGCATAAACACACACATGCGCGGTTTTTGGACAGTGCGTGATTTTCGCAATTTATGGTAAATTTTTCAATGTTTTCAAAATAACAGTGAAATTGATTATCCATGATTTTTTTACCGTCCATCCTGGATAATCGGGAGTCCACTGTGTATATTATTGAATAATTATAATTTATAAAAATAAATTTTCAGGTGATTTATACGATGAGCAGGAAATTCTAAACTGGCTCTTTGTCCAAAAAGATCCTGCAGGAGACGTCATCGAAGCCCTGGAAGGAGAAGAGCTGATAAAATTAATCAATGAAGAACCATCGCTCGCAATTTACTTTTGTAAGTAGGTCTAACGTATGTGCATACTCGTGTATTTGCATCAAGTTTTGATCAAGCTTAAATATTTTGAAATGTTTACCTTCTGTTATAATTTATAATAATTAAACTTTATTAAGTGCTAAAAGAGCATTTAATATTGATTTCAAATTAAATCCAATGACATTATTTTTGTTAACAGCTCTGAATATTGCTTTATTTATTGCAGTCTCATCTCAGTCAATGTGCTCTTGACTGAATATTGTATTTCTTCAGTTATGCTTATAAAGACCACAATGCTACCTACCGCTGCAATAATATTAAATAAATATTATTATTAAAAGGAAAATTTTCAAAAAACATTCTTTATTTGGTTGTAATACAAGACGCTTTCTTTTTAATTAAAAAAGTTTGAAGCTATCTAAAAAAACAAAGAAAAAGGATTAATATATATTTAAAAAATCATACTGTTGTATTTTGCTATTACTTTGTGGTTATTCATTATGAATATAATTAAACTAGTTAACTTAGTTTACACCACTAAAATTTATTTGGTAAAACCAACCGGTTTCGGAAACGACGTTCCTTCATCAGGGTATACCCAATAGAGTATTGGGTATACCCTGATGAAGGAACGTCGTTTCCGAAACCGGTTGGTTTTACCAAATAAATTTTAGTGGTGTAAACTAAGTTAACTAGTTTAATTATATTTAAAAAATCATTTAAAAAACAAAATTTGCTTGCCTTAATATTTTGTTTTTAATACTTAATAATATTTTTTATAAATTTGTATAAAATGTGTGCTATCACTCTGGCTGTTTTAATGTTTGTTTCATTCTATTTTATATTGATTGCTTTAGGGAACAAAACGTTATGTGATTTGTGCAATTCCAAAGTGATGCGTAAATTGCGCGCCAAGAAAGAGCACGAAGCGGCAATCCATGCTGATGAAGACCTACAAGGAGGAGAAGAGGGTACTTAACAACCCTCCACAGTGATGCCCTAACCCGCATGACTGCTCCTCATAAACCTCATCAAAAATTACATGCATTACTTCTATGTCAATCATGAGATTTCATGATACAATAACACAAGCAAATACACCACACAGTAAACCAGAAAATGTATTCTTTTCAATTTCTCTAAAAGTGGATTTTCATCACTTTTTACCAATGATTGACATAAAAATTCTGCTTGTGCCATCCAATGCACGTTATAATATTAATTCAATTACATTAATTATTTTTTTTAGCCTTCTCACTAAAATTGATAACGTAGTACTAGGTCTTACATTACAAAGTCCTATAAAGTAATCCATTACAGAATCATCGTCAAAAATCATATACCCAGAAAGTGTAGGTATCTCTTTTCAAATACATATAAGAAATATATTTTTGATATCATTTTCTGGTTTGTTACGTGACAACATTTTCCAGCACTATTTATCAAACATCGATCGAGTTTTATCCCTGTTGGTTTGTTAAATCCTTGTTATGTAGTTAAATTTCCATATAAATGGTTTGTATCCCAATTCCAAGAGAATACTTTGAGCTCATGAAAATCGTTTGAATATTTATACACACATAAAAGGGTTTATATGTGTTTACATGTTACATCTAACAGGCACTGAAGTTATATTGAAATCTTTAGATATTTCATACTTAGATATACTGTAATTCCTTTTCTTTCCCTGTATATTTATTTTTTAAATATATATGTAATATTATTTATATATGTAATCAATATAAATTGTTAAATCTGTGGAAATCTAGAATTTATTTAATACTCGTTTGTTATCTTATATTTTATTTAAATTGTATTGTTAGTTTCCCATAAAATATGCAGTGTTTTAGAAGCAATAGTTTTGCTGCTGAATTAAAAAAAGACAAGTAGGTAATATGTTTTATGTGTTATAATTTAAATTTGTAAAATTATATATTTAATCAGCAGTTTTGAATTAATTCATTAAAATTAAATAAAAGATAAATGTTTAAATCAATACATACACCAAAATACTTCAAGATACATTTTTCTTATGTCGAATTTTGTATAAATTACAGATACTGATGAATGTGATCAATGCTCCGGGATTTTAGAAGAATTGGAAAACATTGATGATGACTGTGACAGACATGGAATCAAATTTGTAAAAACACAGGACTTCTCCATAGCGGAGTCGTACGGTGTCAGCGATTTCCCCTGTCTTGTTTATTTCGAAAATAATATACCCAATGTGTTTGAAGGTAAAACAGCAAATATATATAACAAAATATAAAACAATTAGCTTTTCAACATTATAAATCAGAAACGTGGCTATTTTAACCCTTCCACTCCAAAAAATTACGGGGTGGAGTGAAGATTTTGCCGCATATGTTTTATTTACTTTCAAAAATTGCATGTTTCTTTTCTCTCGTCCTTTATTTTTCTATAGGAGCACACAGCAAATTTTTTATGCTTCCTCTCTATTTATAAATAAAGTAAGGGATTTGAACGAGAGTCTACGATTTGCTTTGGGAGTCCTAAAGTCTCCAATGAGTGACTTGAGCAAAGTTTGTTTGTACTTCCTAGGCTTCATATGACATTTACATTTTTCTACAATCCAATATTTATACAATGCACATGAATTTGCAATAAAGACTTCTAGCTCCCAGAAAAAGAAAAAAATTCAGATAATATTTTTCTCCACCTCTTAAGTGTCTTTCTTATAAAGTAGTATGATGGGACAAATTAGTCAGTCGTATCAACACCACCCATGCATTTATTATAATAAACTACATATAAGGGTAATTTTTTTTACTTCTTACCGCAGATTTATGTTGGGCATGCGAGTTGGAATGTTTCAGATAGTTTGTGAATCCGATTTATAAAAAGTGCATTGAGGCACTTTTTATAAATGGCCCGAAATATGCCATCCCTAATCCCATGTGTCTTTAAGCCATTCTAAAATATGTCTTTCAACCGTGTTTAAAACCTTTAGTAAAAAAAAATCTCCTAATTTAAAATTGTCTGCAAAGAGACATATTATACAATGTTACTCGACATTGGAGTTGGTGGAACAAAATCAATGTCAGGTTACACTCAGCATTGGGGTGGAAAGGGTTAATATTATACTACCTGTTACATATATTAGAGCTATATCCATCTCTGTGGTGTGCGTTATTTGTTAATTTTACTAATTATTCCTTTGTTTTTAAGGATCACTTGCTGAGGAAGAGGAAGTACTACAGTGGTTAATAACTCAAAAAACTGAGGATCGAATAGAACTCATCACCAGAGTCATGTTAGAGACTATGGTCGAAGAAACACAATACCTAGCTGTTTATTTCTGTAAGTATTGTTAATATGAACCCATAAATACATTGCATATATAATACAACATTGGATAACTTATTAAGCCAATGAAATTAATGATTTTTCATTTATTTAACGATTCATATTTAAGAGGTTGGTCTGAAAACTTTCCGAACTTAACTTGAAGATGGCAGCACTTGTCAATTAAAGCTAGGAAATATGGTTGTGTGTCTTTTGACACTTACTCACCAAAATTTCAGCCATTTTGGCCATGCGGTTGTTGTTTAACAATCGTTTGAGTGAGTCAATGTGATTTGATTGAAAGGAAATAATAAGCCTACGCAAATCAAAGATGAGTTGGACACTGTACATGTATAGGGACTCTGCACCATCATGTACCACCATAAAATTTTGGGCAGCTGTATTTAAACGTGGTTGTACCAGTTTGGGAGACGATGAACATTCGGGACATCCAAAAACTACGACCACTGACGATAACATAGCTAAAGTTCACTGAATGGTGCTAAATGACCATCGAATTAAAGTGAGAGAGATAGCAGAGGGTATAAATATGTCCAAAGAACGTGTTTGTCACATATTTTTTATTTTTTTATTTATTTCTTAAGTTAGTTAATATTACACCCTGTATAATAACTAGTATTTTACACTTCACATTCTAAAATCTATTACCAATATACTATCCATAATAATCTACATATGTACATTGACATCTAATTTAATCTATGGTACAATCTATAATATAGTGATTAATACATCTTATGCTCTACAATTCTATACTATTTTTACAATAATTAGAGCATTTGTTTTTAAATTCATTCAACTTATTTATATTCTTCATGTTTTCTGGCATAAGAAAGCTGTCCGCGCATTGGGTGCCGCATTTGCTCACATTAGACCAAAAACGTGTTTGAATGAACAATTTTAATGCTGTATTGACGCAGTTTAGACTCAATAAATCAGAGTGTTGATACTGATTAATTACTGTAGATGAAATTTGGATACACCTCTATACGCCTGAAATAAAAATACAGTCAAAACACTGGACTGCGAAGGGGGAATCGGCTCTAAAAAAAGCAAAAACTGTTTTTCAGCTGGGAAAGTGATGGCAACTGTTTTTTGTAATAGTTGTGGAGTGTCTTAATCGATTATCTACAAACAGGAAAAACCATTACAGGAGCATACTACGCATCTTTACTTGACAAGCTAAAGGCAAAAATTGTAGAAAAACTGCCACATTTGCAGAAAAAAATCTGTATCACCAAGACAATGCGCCGTCTCACACCTCAGCAGTTGCCATGGTGAAAATGAACTGCTTGACCACCTTCCTTACTCACCTGATCTTACCCCAAGTGACTTCTTTTTGTTACCTAATCTAAAAATTGCGCTCGCGGGACAGAGATTTTCGTAAAACGAGAAGGCCATCACCTTCGTAAACAATTTTGCAGAGAAAGACACCGAGTACTATGTGGACGGGTTAAAGAGATGGGAGCATCGCTGGGAGAAGTCTGTAGACTTACAGGGAGATTATGTAGAAAAATAAAAATAAATTTAATGAAAAAACATCTAGTATCTTTGTAAGGTCAGAACTTTTCAGACCACCCTCGTACATATGCCACCAGACCAATGCAATATATTTTAAAACTTCAGTCTAAGGGTCAAGCCCTCAAAGACTGTCTTTTTGATGCTACATATTTTCATTCTGGAATGATTAAAGTATTTTTTACCATTATATTATATTTATTATTATTTCAGACAAACCTAACTGCAATATTTGTGATCAAATATTGGAAGGCTTGGAAACAGTTGATGACGAATGTGACGTATTTGGAATTCATATGGTCAAAATTCAAGACCCCCAGCTTGCTAAACGCTACTCCATCAAGACATTCCCTGCCATGGTGTACTTCAGGTTACTTCAATTGTTTATATACAGTAGAGCATCGATTATCTGAACGTCGATCAACCGAACGACCGCTTATCCGAACTACTACGCCCGCCCGACCCACGCATCCCTATTCCCTCCCGCCTCCCGCGCTACATTGTTCGTGCACTTGTCGCGACTTGCTAATATTGTACTTGTATGTCACTTCCAAGTAGCCGCTAGTCGATAAACTAAATTTTGCCACGTGAAAGTAAACTCTCGATTTAAAATGCCTAAACATAAACGTGTTGTCTTTTCTATGAAAGATAAATATGAGATTAATTAACGATTAGAGCAAGGCGAATCTGCAACCAAGTTATCCAATGAATACCAAGTTGGTAAGTCTACCATTACATATAAAAAAAACAAAAGACAAGCATAAGTAACTTAAAGCCATGTTCACTAGAGATGCGTCGTTCGCGAACGAACCGGCTCTGTGAAGCGGATCTTTTCGTTGAGCCGGATCTCTAACCGCTCAATGCTCAATCAGATCAATCAGCTCAATCAGATCGATCAGCTCAATCAGATCAATCAGCTCAATCAGATCAACCAGCTCAATCAGATCAACCAGCTCAATCAGCTTATCAGCTCAGTTTGAACGGAAGAGCGGGTGGGGTTCAGCTCATCCGATCAACTTGAGCGAAAGAACGGCGAGCGCAAACATTCGAAAAAACTATGGCGCGACACAGTGGAGACAGATCACCTATTAAATCTTACTGTTTAGTGAAGAATAGAAAATGATGATTCGTTAAAATTACAAGCGTTAACCAAAAAAAATAAGAGTTCTGTTCAAATAATATTATTTTAAAATGTATTGCTTTCTACTAGATTTGACAATTATTTCAGTGGCACTTTTTTCACTATAGTTACAAAAATAGTTTTAAATTTTTTCACAATTTCACAAATAATAATCAATAAAACGTGAGCTAATAAAATCGATATTCGAAACGCAGGCGACAACTCCCGAACATTGACTGAATTAATTTTAAAAATAAAATGTTTCCATAAAAGGGATGTAGGTAAAAATACTTGTAGTTTAAACACAACTCTAATTGTTTAGAACAATTCAAACCTGTGAACTGTAAAGCACTCCAAGCAATAGGGATTACCAACATTTATGGTCTGTTATCGAAATTAATAACATGGTAGAATTGAGAGGCACACACTCTTAAGAGAAATAAAAATAATAATATAGAGTCTGGAAGAAAGACTATTTTTAAAATGAAATATGTGTTTGGAAGTATGATGTCTATAAACTATTATTATTATCAGTTTATTATATATTAATTAAAATAAATTATTTTCAGTGCACATTTAAGCTTATTTCTTTTCAGTGATTAAGGTGGCTCAATTCGCTCTGTAATTTATTAAGGGTAACATGAAAACGATAGAAAAAACGACTGGGACAAGACGTCACAAATTGAATATGTATTTGTAAACGGGGTGTTCGGTTATAAAAAAGCCAATTTTAAAATATTAATTCTTATCAAAATATTTGATTCAATTTTGAAAGTTTTAAAATAGGTATGTGTCAATATAATGAATATAAAATCAAAAAAATATTTAAGATAAATGATGTTAAAAAAACATGAAATTATCCAACTGTTGAATTTTTCCTAATTCTTAACTCAATTAAATTTCTCTGTATTAAAAACTAATGCACTTCAAAGAGAATAAAAATTAAATTTACAACGATTACCAGGCTACGAACAAATCCAATAAGCGTGGAAATTATAACTATGCATAGACAAACTTCATGCATTGGAATCCTAGATTTGGCAATTAAATTTAGTATTTGTTTAAATTAGAACCAAAAAAAGTCCTATAAAAAGCACCTAGTTATCATCTAGTTAATATAATTCTCCAAGGTGTTTTTATTTTAATGTATATAACTATTTTTGAATATTGTAGATTAATATTATAACTTCATATTTGAAGTAAAAGATTTAATGTATCAATTAATATTAAAGAAGTTTTTAAACACTCTGTGCTATTTACAACACGCAACCTCAAGTGATATTAATTGTTAGAATTGTGTTAAAAGACAAAAAAGGTGACTTATATTGCATCTCCATCATAAGACGAATTATATTCTTTACTCGAAATTTATTACAAAGCTTGTAAATATCGTTAAAACACAAAAAATGACTTTAATGAATAACTTAATATTTTTTTGAAAGAATTGTTCTTCTATTCAATACATAATATTTAATCGAAGCCAAAATAAATGTAAATGTTCATAAAAATGTATCGCTTTTGTTTTAATTATCAATACTCGTAGGAATACTTTTATCCGACAATTGTAAAACATGAGTCATAAGAACATCCACACGCATCCAGCGGATAAGACATCTGTCATCCAACTGTGCCTTGAAGCATTCGTTCAAAAGATTCATAGTTCAACAGCCCAAAAGCTTTGAGACTCATTCCGTTCAAAGAACTAATCAGCTCAGATTCAGATCCAAATCAAATTCAGCTCGGATCCAGATTCAGATCAGCTCAGATTCAGATTTAGATCAAATTGAGCCGGTTCACTGAACTGGTTCAATTTGAACGATTGAGCAGATGAGCCGGATCAGTCAGGTGAGCCGGATCACCCTTTACTAGTATTAACTAGGGGACAAATCGCGAAGCATTCCGCGCGGCATGTCGCATCAACATCTACGCTCATGTTTCAGGGACAATGATGCGGTCATTTGACGTGTACACACCGGGACTCACATATCACTTGTTGCGGAAATGTCGGCCAATGAGGTTATAATGACAGCTGCGTATCTATTTATTTTAACGAGTTTATCGAAACGTAAGAGGAGAAAAAGGTGGTGGGTGCGAAATTATTTACTGCAAAGAGAAAGAAGGATGGATATTCTATGTGATCTTCGAATGTCTGACGGATTTTTTGTCAATTTCACTCAAATGACAACAACTGATTTTGACAATTTATTACAAATAATCGGGTCTTCCATAGCCAAGCAAGACAGTATTAAGGACGCTGTTGGCCCTCACATCATTTTATTTTTATATTCACAGTTTGAAGTGTCCCACAAAATTGTACGGCTTTGGTAGAGCGCGATGAGTTGGAGAACAATCTCGTTTCCCCAGGTTAATGTCATGTTGACGGATACAGTGCATGTGCATTCACTTGTAAACATACCACGTGGTACTGACGCGCAGAGCGACGTCGCCGTGAGCTCGCTCGGGTACCGTGCGCATGGCAACATTGCCGCGGCACGTAGAAATGCCCCGCTATGTTGTGCGCGACATCGTGGAACAGTGCGCGACGTTGCAAAGTCACATAGACTCTATGCCGTGCGTGATGTTGAGGGACAATTTGTCCCCTAGTGAATACATGGCTTAACTTTATATCCCAGCTTGATTCTTCTGACGGATCCACTATTCGTAAAATGATGAATCTTGCCTCAAACACGGATTTAGATGATAATGTATACAAGTGGCTTACTCAAATTAGATCCCAGGGAGAACCTATTTCTGGCCCAATTCTGTGTGAAAAAGAATTTCTGCACTTTTACACTGACACAGCGTGGGATAATGTTAAAGTGCAGAACTTGAAAAAAGCGTGGAATAAAGTTTTGTATATAGTGGAAAATCCTCAAAGTGTAAATGAGAAACAGGAAGATATGTCTAAAATGATAGATATGCTAAAAAAGCTTGATTGCCACAAGTGTGATGAAGAAGAGGTTCAACAATGGATGGATATCGACGATGAAGATCCCGGGTACCAAATTATGCAGGATAGCAAAATTTTAGACCTCATGACTAATAAGGCTGACGCCACCGCTAGCACCTCATCAACTACAAGTTCAGATAATGAAGATGACAATATAATTGGTGCTTCTGAAGCGTTTACTTGCTTAGATATTTATTTATTTAATACACGGTACAACGTACCATATAAAAAAAAAATGTATAGATTGATAGGTAATAATAAAAAAAAGGAGATAAGGTATAATTCTATTAAAAACAATTAATAATAAAGTGATATGTAAAGAAAAATAAAACATTAGGTGAATAACATAAAGTATAACAAAATTATATCAAATGAAATAATAGTTATCAAATTAAATATGAAAGTCAACAATCAATAAAACTACAACAAATTAAAATAATTATGTCTGAAATTCAAGAAGCAACAAAATTACAACAAAATTAAATAATTGTAAACAAATCAAACCTGAAACTCAAGAAGCAATAAAAATGACACTATAATAAAATGAAATATAAAATTAAAAAATCTAAAAACAAGTGATAGACATGACATCAACAATTAATTATAAACGACCAAATTTGTCCAGAAGAGCTTTCGGCGGTTAGTGTTTCTGAAAAAACATCAGATAGGTAGCTGTACTCGTTTCCTAACTTATGGAGCCTTCTAATAGGTGAGCTATAAAGATAATTTACACTAACATTGTCACAATGAAACAATATACTTTGTCTAATGCTCCTGGAAGGGATGTGATAAAAAATTAACTGCCTTAGTTCTGAACTGTTGTAATAATTATTTACGATTTTATATAGTAATACGAGGTCAGCAATTTTCCTTCCATCGGATAACCTATTAAGTTTAATTAGAGACAATAGAAAATTATAATTTATGTCCACTCAATTGGTATGTGTAATTTAAAATTAACAACTCTCAAAAATTTTTGCTGCACTCGCTCAATATTATTGGAGTGAACAGTATACTGTGGAGACCATACAGGAGAATTAGATTCTAATTGAGTTCGTACTAGAGACGTACATAATAATTTAATGGAATTTATAGTGTTAAAGTCTTTTGTAAGCCTCAAAATAAATCCTAGCATCTTCAACGCTAGGATTAATTTTGAGGCAATTAGTGATGTTGTCAATATGTGGAATAAATGTTAGTTTCTCATTAAATATCACACCTAGATCTCTTACAATTTTGACTCTTTCAAGAGGAATGTCATTTAATGTATACGTAAAATTGAGGGGATTTTTATTTTAAAAAAGGTGATTACTTGGCATTTTTGAATATTCAAATAAAGTTTGTTAACATTACACCAGTTGATAAGTGCATTTAAATTATTTTGCAATACCAAACAATCTTCTACACATTGTATTCTTTTAAACAGCTTTAAATCGTCAGCAAAAAGTAAGAATTGAATACTATTTAAAGAATTTACATACTACATATATCATTAATAAGAGAAGAAATAGTATTGTCTTGCGTTGGTTTGAAACACAAGCTGAAAGCGACCAGTATCAAATATCTGTCCTTAAAAAAGTATGTGACCTAGCCGCTCGTAAGTGGGTAGACTTGCTTCTGCAGATGAAGATTGAAGACTTTTTTAAGCATTAATTGTACCTAGTATGTACATACATGTTTTATTATAAGATTGTCTGCACTTTTTTTTGTTTAATTCCTATTTGTCATTAAAGATATAAATGTAAATATGGGTTTCATTTACTTGTACGTAATATGTATGGTTGAATCAATACAGTTCGATTATCCGAAAAAAATGGTTTTCCGAACACTCACGTCCCCCAATTAGTTCGGATAATCGACGCTCTACTGTATTTATATTTAACTAACTGTTCGTACCTGGCGTTACACAGGTTAAGGATTAAGTTGAAAATAAATTTGTGGGGAGAAACAAAGGCTCCTTGTTTTGCAAAGCCTCTAATTAAAACTATGTTTCCATTTAATCAAATTTGCGATGGATAGAATGTCTAGGGAAGAAATATGGCCTATTTTTTCTGTAGGGAATATTTATGCAAATTTGGGTCCTATCAGTGTAGATTTGTACAGAAAATAGATCTGGGTAAGGGGATGGGTTAGAGAGGGAAGAGGAAATGTTGCCTATATTACCTGACTGGTCCTAAAGAATAAGTATACAAAAAGTGGGTCAGATCGGTCAAAGGGTACAGATTTCCATAGAAGATATATTAGAGGAGGGGAGTGGGGTAAACGGTGAGGAGGGAAATGTCACCTATTTTACACACCGGGTCCCTAAGAATACATGTCAAAATTGGAGACAAATCGGTCAAACGGAGTAGATTCGTACAGAAAATAGATAACAACAACTAAGCCAGAATGGCGAGGGGATCCTCGATCATGAGGCCCGGCTATAACAACAACATATTTAAGGGAGGGGATGGGGTAGAAAGGGAAGGGGAAATGTCGCCTACATTAGTCCTAAAGAATAAGTTTCCAAATTTTGAGTCCGATCAGTCGAACGGTACAGATTTGCACCGAAAATATATCAGAGGGAGAGGAAGGGGTAAAAGAATAGGGAGGAAATGTCACCTATGTTACCCACTGGGTCCTAAAGCATAAGTATGCGAAATTTGAATCGAAACGGACAAACGGTGTAGATTTATGTAGAGAACAGACAGACATTAAGTTTTATAGATATAGAAGTCACAAATGCTTGTGTGTTTATTGTTGGCACATTAGTGGTGTACCTACGCTTTTAGTTATGTTTATTGTTATGGAGGGGACATATTAGTCATTCATTTATTATTTAATAACTTATCAGTCAGATGAGCCGTATGATTTTTGCCAAACAAACGATTTGAGTTTTAATTTGTTTGAGTTCTTCCTGATAAGGGGTCGATTAATATTATATATTTGTTATAAAATTAGTTCTATATTTTAAATTTCAGAAATGGAAACCCTTTGCTGTTTGAAGGAGATTTACAGAATGAGGAATCTGTTCTAGAATGGCTGATCGATGACGACAACCGGGAACTGGCAGATGAGATTGAAGCTGTCAATGATCGAATGCTCGAGAGACTCATGGATGAGTCACCACTTTTAGTTGTATTTTTCTGTAAGCTTATGAAATTTTTTTTCACTTCTGAAGTGAATAAATGCACACTATGCATATTAAACAAGTTATTTTTATTTTTTTAGATGACGATGATTGCCCAGAATGTGAAGAAATATTAGAAGCACTGGAACAAATTGACACAGAAGTGGATCAGTACGGAATAGATTTTGTAAAGATTGCAAGTGGAGAGACTAATGCTAAATACAACATTATAAATATTCCCTCATTGGTCTATTTCCGCAAAAGAGTGCCGATGTTATACGATGGTGACCTCCATCAAGTAGAAACTGTTCTGCAGTGGCTGACATCACAAGATGTATTTGAAATTAAAAATGAGATTGAAGAAGTAAATAAAAAGATGTTGGACAAACTTTTAGATGAAAATGAATTCCTCGCTGTATATTTCTGTAAGTTTTCCTAAAATGTAAGATATATTTCAAGTATACAAACAATGAGTCTCAATATTTTAATTATGCATCTCCTTTATTAGTTAGAAAATATTAATAATAATTTCTTTTAACTTGTAATTTACATTTTCAGATGAACAAGATCTTCCAGAAAGTAAAACTGTTTTAGTGAATTTGGAAAAAATTGATGGAGAAACTGATAATTTGGATATCACATTTGTGAAGATGGGTGATCCGAGATATGCTAGGAAATGGGGAGTTACGAAGTTACCAGCAATTGTCTATTTCAGAAGAAGATTCCCAAGTATTTATCGAGGTAAATTCAAACAAGTCATTACAATACAAAAACCAAATTTTTATGAATCCTACAACTAAATTAATCTTTTTTTTCTGTCATAAACAGAAGAAAGCCTTTTTTTTAAATAAACTTTTAGCAATATACCTAGCACCACATAAATATTTTTATTCATTGCATTTGCGCAGTGAATTTATGATTTATTTGAAGACAAGACATGAGCAATCAAATCACCGTTCTTTTTATTAGTATCATTGATTACTTTTATAATACATTTAAGAAACATAGCAAATTATTTACAATTAAATTTATATTTCTAGGAGATATTTTATCTGAAACTGAAGTGCTCGAATGGCTAAGAAAAAATCGCTTCCGGCAACCAGAACTAAACATATTCATGTATGCAATGATAGCCATATCTATTGCATTTGTGATGTATACTGCTTTCTTATTGCAATGTTTCAAATTACCACAACCTGCACCAGCGGCACACCCCAAGCAAGCATGAGGTCACAAGCTGTATCGTGGCTTAAGTGTCTTAATGTGACCTTCGTCCATGCCAAGTGTGGCCTTTGTTTTAATACTGGCCAAGTCAACGGCGACTTGTGTGACAAGGTCACCATGTGATATTATATCAATTCTTCATTAGAATACTTTCTTCATAATCATCATTGTCATCATTTACTTCACCACATAAAACATCTTGATCTTTACGGATTGCCTCATTTGAATGTCAATGATAATTAAATAAATGCATTGCAAAGCTCAAATCTTGGATAATATTTTATTACAACCTTTAATGATAAATTCAGATCTAAAAAATGCTTCTAATCATTTTTTATAATTTTATATATAATTTAGTTAGCTTAAAAATTAAACCTTGTGGCACATTGTGAGAACTACTTTAAAACAAATTCAACCATATATTCATCGGACCCAAAGAGTTTTACAGTTTTGCATGTTTTAACAACGACCTTTATCATACTCCGATTCGCATAAAATGATTCCATGGCAACGAAGGCCCTGCCTGCGTCTGAAGTTGCTCACACCCGTATAACAATAATTTAGGTCATAATGTGCTCATTTTAGAATAAGTCTTTTGGATTCCCAAAACAATAAATCTTTATTTAGCTGTAAGGTTTTTCATTCTCTTGCTGCAGATGTCGGACAAAGCAATGATGATGGCGAGAGAAATAATGTTAAGACATTTTTTCCCTTTTTAACAGCATTTTTATGTTACAAAAATCTAAATATAATTTACATATCCTAAATTTGTTAGAATACAAATTTTCATAAATAAGTTTTACAATGTGTAAGTCTTCCGAATATTTGTTATTTAATTACCACAGTAATTTGTAAATAACTATGTACATAAAATGAAATAAAAATATTTTAAAATCATTAATTTATCTATTATATTTTTATATTTAGAATTATTATTATTAACGTGTGGAAGTGTTTATGTTTTAATTACATTCTAGTTACATATTTTAGAAAATATATGTAAGAACTATGAGAAATTTTATGTTGCAGTACCTACAAAAAATACAAATGTTAAACTCTAGCACCTACTAGGGACGCATGTGGAGTTAACTTTGTGGTAGAAAAAATGCGACCACTATAAATTGGCATGCGAGGGAGGGCGTCCCTGTCGCATAACAGAAGTTGCCAGGGTGTAAATTTATTACTCAATACATTATGTCCGGTGACCGGTGTCTTACAGACCGGCGTTTTACAGAAATTTGAAGAGGGCAGCACTAAAGAAACCAAGCCGTAATGGCGGCCATTCTATCTGTCAAACTGTCAGACGGTAATATTGGTCCATTATTTGCTTTTTCACCTTCGCAAAACTTTAATACTTCATTGGCAATTGTTCTTGCACCATCCCGGACTGTTTAGGATGTTTTGGACATAATAATTCAGTGTATATTGATAATCAAGATGTCACAGTTCCCGAGCAAATACAAAATCGTACTGAATGACAGGGCGAGGGGTTACCGCCAGGTGCGGGCGGGGCGGTTTTTAGTTCCAAAGTAGCCGCATGCCAAGTTATTGTGGTCAAGCAATAGGTATCAAGTACTTTTTTCCGAACTGTCAAAAAACTAAGTCGCCGAAAAGAATTATATAGTACTATAACAGGTTTGAACTAGTGGAAGATATTCACATGGTAGCCATGTCTTGCTTACTTGACTCCAGATTTAAAATAATATATTTGCAATATGCCGGAGCTTGTACTAGGGTAATCTCTATGATACGGTGATTGATAGCAGCAAACTCAGTCTCAACCAGTATCGATTCATCAATCTTCATATAAAATTTAAAAAAAACTATCAATGCTGTGGGGCATCGATAATGCAGGCTTATGAAAAAATCTTCATAAAAGTATTGAAACAAGTGTATAGGGTATGGATATTTTTGTTTCAGTACTTTTATAAATACAATACACCCATACTGCTTATGAGTAAAGTATCGGCCTGCAACAAAATGCTACTTAGCAAAAACAAACATTGACTTTCGAACTTTGCTTACAACAGTTTCTGCACAGTTTTCCAATTAAAATTATAGTCAGTCGCAATACATTATGGTTGGTAAAATTATGTATCTAAACCTAAATCATTTTTGGGATACAGATTAATAAATATAAACAATTTGATGTCAAATATACATCTACTAACAAATCAAAAATATATTTAATTTTTTTACACAAAAAAACAAAATAGATGTTTTCATTTAACTTGCTGGTTTCCTGGACTGGGGCTTGAACCTCCGACCACTGGATCACTAGACGAGTGTTTTAACCATAATACCAAGAAGTATGCTTAATAATTTTTTTACTGAGTGATTCGGCTGTATTCTAAAATAACAAGATTGTTATATTGGTGATTGTTACTACAGAATATAGTCCGTCTGCATGCACTTGACTTGACTTGACACAAATGCATTTGACTTGATGAGGTTTCGATCAAATTCTCTTACATCCCAACCAACAGGAAAAGAACAATAGCAATCAACTATCGGCAAACGGAAACAAGAACACCAAAAAAAAAAAGATAAAACAACAACAACACACCCTCCCCCAAGCCGACTGGTTCTCGTGGGGGAAAACGACCAAGACCCTTTAAAGATAAACAAAAAAATTCAGACACAGAACAACCCCAATCCGGCTGGTCCCCGTGGGGTTGCCAGACCACCACCCCCTAGAAATACATCCATAAATCAAAAATGGAAGAATATAACATATCTTGCAACATTAAACTGCAGAACGCTAATGACAGATAATAGATTGGAAGAATTGGAAGAAGCCATAAAATTTATAAAATGGGATATTATTGGTCTCTGTGAAGTAAGAAGAATAGGAGAAGAGATACGAGAATATAATGATTACATTTTCTATTTCTATGGTGAAAAACAAGGCATGTACGGAATGGGTTTCTTAATAAAGAAATACCTGAAAGACAATATAATCAGTTTTCAAGGAATATCAGACAGAATTGCAATCCTCAATATACAGTTGCCTGAAGGTAAACATCCATCGACGATCATCCAAGTCCACGCCCCCCATGAACAAGATACGAAGATAGCGAAAGATAAATTTTACAGAGACCTGACAGAATCAATGCAAAAGACTAACAAATGCATAATCCTGATGGGAGACCTTAATGCCAAGGTAGGCAGTAAATCAAATAAAGATGAATTTGTCTTAGGAGATTACAGCAGTGGAGAAAGAAATGACAATGGACAGCGGCTCATAGAATTTGCTTTTGCAAATAATCTTAAGATTATGAACAGCTTCTTCAAAAAAGGAATGAAAAGAAAGTGGACATGGATATCCCCAAACGGTAGAGATAAAAATGAAATTGATTTCATTCTGACAAGGGAAAAAAGGATATTTAGGGACGTCGATGTAGTGAATAAGCTAAACTTCAATACAGATCATAGAATGGTAAGAGGAGTTATACAAAATGAAAATAACAAATCAAGAAAGCATATTACATCGTCAACCAAAAATGTGAGAATAAGATCGCCTATACCAATAAATGTCTTAAATGAATTAGAAAATACTTTAAAAGATATCGAAAGACCCAAAACACTACAAGAAAAGTATGTTCTCCTAGAGAAGGCACTGATGCACGCAAACAAATTGTGTACTAAAGAAGTGAAGAAAAATAAATTAGGAGATGAAACAATAAAATTAATGAATGAGAGGAACATAATGTTAGAGAAACGAAATGACAATCGTCAAAACATCACGATTATCAGTAAAAAAATCCTAGCATCAATACGAAAACACAAGAAAGCTGAGAGACTGAAAGTACTAAAAGAACACATAGAGAAAACAGGCGGAATTAAAAAAGGTCTAAAACAACTGAAAGAATACACACAATGGATACCTAACATGAAAATAAAAAATATGAAGAATAATGAGAAATCGACGACAAAAAGATCATCAATAGCTAGAGAAGCGACAGAATTCTACAAGAAACTTTACACGGAGAGAGACAAAACTACATTCACAGAAACTGATAATTATACTCGTGAAGAAGAAATATCTTGCATATTAGAAAGTGAAGTCATAAAAGCTATAAAAACACAAAAAAGTGGAAAAGCATCCGGTGAAGATAAAATTTCAAATGAGCTACTGAAAGACACCTTGTCCGTAATATCCAAACCTGTGACGCATTTATTCAACGAAATATTGGATACTGAACAGATACCAACTCAATGGACGAAGTCCACTATTGTCCTATTACATAAAAAGGGAGATAAGAACGAAATAAACAACTATAGGCCAATCTGTCTAATGTCAAATTTATACAAAGTGTTTTCAAAAATAATACTTGATCGAATATCGAAACACCTAGAAGAACACCAACCAAGAGAACAAGCTGGGTTTCGCACCGATTATTCTACCATCGATCATATCCATGTGGTAAAACAAATCATCGAAAAACTTAATGAATATGGTCAGCATTACTACATGGCATTTGTCGACTACAACAAGGCTTTCGACTCTCTGAGTCATAACTATATCTGGAAGACGCTAGAAAACCAGGGCGTAGAAAGCAAATATATAAAAATCATAAAAGAAATATATAAAAACTCCACAGCAACGGTCCAACTTGAACAGCGAGGAGAGGAATTTAGTATTCAGAGGGGTGTTAGGCAAGGTGATCCACTTTCCCCAAAAATTTTCACAGCCGTGTTAGAAAATATATTCAGAAATATAGATTGGGAAGACTTCGGAATAAATGTAAATGGAACAAACCTAAATCACCTAAGATTCGCTGATGATATCGTGATATTCGCAGAGAGACCAGACATGCTACAAACTATGTTACAGCAATTAGACAATGAAAGCAGGAAAGTAGGTTTGACAATGAACCCAACGAAGACTAAGGTGATGACAAATACAACAAAGGAGAACATAGAAATCGGACAGGAAAGCATCGAATATGTTGAAGAATACGTATACTTAGGACAACTAATATCAATAAAAGACCAATATTCAAAAGAAATCGACAGAAGAGTAAACAATACTTGGAAGCGGTACTGGTCGCTAAAAGAAATAGTGAAAAATGATAGAATACCAATGTCGGTAAAAAGAAAAGTATACAACACGTGCATTCTCCCATGTCTCACTTATGGGTGCCAAACTTGGCCTGCTACGAGCAAAAACAGCCAAAAACTCGCAGTTTGCCAACGCAACATGGAGCGGAGTATGCTAAACATAAGGCTTTATGACAGGTGGACGAATACAAAAATAAGGAAAAAGACAAAAGTTAGCGATGTTATACAAAAAGTAAAAAAACTCAAATGGAACTGGACTGGTCATGTTATGAGAACAAGCAGAGAAAAGTGGACGAAAGACGTAATGGAATGGTATCCCAGAAATGGAAAAAGACAAAAAGGACGTCAAATTAAGAGATGGGAAGATGACCTACCAAAAGGATGGAGAAGAATAGCTCACGACAGAGACGAGTGGAAAAAACTAGGGGAGGCCTATGTCAGAGAGACAACCTGACCAACAAACTGGCTGCTTAAATGACATTTACTACGTATATTTATGTGTATGTGTATGTATATGTATGTGTATATGTGTATATATGTGTATGTATGTGTGTATATATATGTGTATGTATGTGTATGTATTTACTTATGTTAAAAATTGTTAAAATGGTCAGTGAATAAAGGCTTTATTTATTATTTATTTATTATAGTCCGTCTAACTTATCTGAAGAATGGCCAAATTTGGAACTAACGACGCCATATTGGATTATCTACAGCTGACAGACCTTTGACAGACTTTGTTTACAGAGGGGTTCACGACTGTTTCGATAGTTTTTTAAAAAATTTTAGATTGTCACCATGCCAAAAACCATTAAAAGCGGTGTTCGGGAAATAATCTTGAAAATGCACACGTTTTTTGAAGAGGAACAACGTCTAAAAGCCCCAATTATACCGTTTGATTTTGTTCATAGATGGTTCATAGACTTATTGCCGCCACTTCAGGTTAGTGCTGCCATGCAGTTATAATGATTTTCCCATACTTAGTTTTTTATTTTACTATTATACAATTTCTTCAGGTATTTCTGAATCGGCAATTTACAAAATAGTTAAAGAAGGTAAAGTGGCCGTGGAAATGGGCATTAAAATATCTACACCCGGAAAAAAAAGAACAAGGATAAGTGGAAAAATTGAATTAGAAGCCGTAAGATGAGAAAAGTTTTAGAACATATTTTATTCGATAATTTTTTTACATAGAATTTTTATTATTTATACTTTTTATTACATAATTCATTAACGAGTTCATTTGTATAAACATATTTTTTCAAAAATAAACTTTTTTATTTATGCACATTAAAGACTGGTTGCATCAACTTACTTTATAGCAATAGTTCATTTAAAGCATAGATTTTTACGAGAGCGAGTTGTTTGATCGGTGGAAAATGCAAAATATCTATGCTTTGAACGAAAGATTACTATAAACCAAGTTGATACAACGGCCCTAAACCGATTGATATCCTTAGGTGTTACCGAGTTAAACATGGTGGTCATGATCATTAGGTATGAGACACCGAATAAAACCGGCGCCACACTGCGCGGATCTTCCGCTGCGTCTCTTCTGTCGTGGAACATCGATACATTTCTTTCCATACAATATGCGCTTATTAAACACACTACGCGGATGATCTATTTGCTTTGCCGATTTGGCGCAACGGAAAAAACGCGGCGGAAGATCTGCGTAATGTGGCGCCGGCCTAAAAGAATTATTATTGCTTGTTTTTTTTTCCTGAAAATTGTATTTTTCTTTGATTTTGAAAAAACGCCATTTTGTGACGTTGTGTATTTTACGAATGTATATTTTGATAAATTTATTTGTACGTTAGTTTACATTTTTTGTTTTTTATCGTGTCGTATACTGCTTAATAACTTGTTTAAGAAAAAACGAATTTGCATAAAATTCCCTTCAAATGAGATAATTTTTAGACTATGGGCAGTACCACAACGATTGGGACGCCCTCCTTTATTCTCCAGATAAGTTGGACGGACTATACAGATTTGTTACCCCAACACTCAAAAATACACAGGATGTAGGTTTATGACAACCCGCCTTATTTACTGAGCATTACCCAACACTCAATAATAGATGGGCCGTATTTATTTTTGCCCGCATAAATATTTAATTAATTTACATTTACGACTTCCGTAATTTAAGATTAAACCTTTGGAAGGTCGTGAGTATACCTGATTAGACCTGTTTATTTGATTTCGAAGCGATATTTATATCATCACGCAAACCAGTCATCAGAATCTAGAGTTTTTACAAAAATATAACTTTTTAATGAATATTAAGCACATAAAACAAGTTCAATGTTATTTTAAAAGTTGTTAAAAACCAGTTTATTTCACACACATCTACCAAATCGAGATCAAATGGTAGGTAAATTAAAGTCAATATTTTGACTTTAATTACACAATAATATACCTAATATTGACATTTGACGTTTCATTATTTTCGTCACAATAATATACCTAAATATTACATTTGACGTTTCATTATTTTTGAGTGTTGGCGTAACAGTCACCAAAGAACAATCTTGTTATTTTCAGAATACGGCCGATTATGTATTAATGATTATGTCTGAAAACATTAGAAGAACAAGAACAAGAAAAAAAAATACTGTTTACCTATTTAAAAGAAGTTTAAATTATCTAAATATTTACAATATTTAAGACCCACACATAGGCAAAATTGACAAGCGCCATCTACACAATTTCTTATTTAATATTTTATGCCAGATCTAGATGACAAGCATAAAATAATACGTTTAATATTACTTTTCACGAATATCGCTAGTGGAAGTTTGTTTCTGCCAACGTTTCTGGCAACTTAAAACTGTTCGTAATGCGCAGCAACTTCACTTCAGTTCAGTTTGAGCATATGAGAGTTGAGAGAGATTTGGGATAGTTCGTTAGTTTGTGTTTGTGAGTGCGGGTGCCGTTTTTTGTTTGTGTCACTTGCTGACGAAGTTTATATTTAAGTCAGGTGAGTGATCAATTATTCCCGATTATTTCTTACATCAATAAATATTTGTCCAAACAATGCTATCAAGTGTACGAGCAAAAATCACCCATAACAATAAAAAAAATAAGTTGTCAAAACTTTTGCTCTCGATGTATTTTTTTAATTTTCTTGATTGACAGTGACAGTTCAACCAGTTAACCGTCATCTTTGATTCTTAGCAGGATTTGCTAAAATGTACGTTTTTAGTATACGCATATATTTCAATAGTTTTTATCAATGTTCAAATGATTTTGTGGATCAGGAAATCTTATCAGAATCGTAATTGTATTATCTGACGATATGTACAAAGCGCGGAGGCCGAATCTGATACTTTTTTTAATAAGCCGGTTCAAATTTTATTTTTCATACGTTGTTTTTTTCACTCGATCTTTTTTGTTTAAAATATAACGAACACAGTTACATTTTTTCAGATGCCTCCTTATATTTTACATGTCGGCGCAATTTTTGCCAAGTTTACAGCAGGTTTAGTTAGCATTGTATTTATTATCAAAATATATATATATATATATTTTTTTTATTATTTATTTAAAAATCCTTGTTTACAAATAAGATACTTAATACTAATTTAACAATAGAACATGTCCATAATGTATATTCCGTATTTGGTCGTGTATTGGTCTCGGCTTCCCATTAAAAAAATATTTAAAAAACACATAACAGAGGTTAATACATTAACCTTAGTTGTGTGAAGTAGGTACCTGCTACAACTTTGCCGTGGATGCTTTAAAAATTGACTGATCTATTTCTTAAATTTACCGCAAGCAATTAAAAAATACAGAAAAGTAGATATAACTAACGTTAGCTAATTATCTACTGCAAATACATTTCGGACAGCAAAAGGAAGAAGGTTTTTTTATTGGAATACCTATCAGCTTATCTAGATAATTGTATATTGGTACATGAGCCCTGGAAAACAATAGTACCTACCCTGCACAATTTAGCGGTTTTCCTAATGCTGCGTCCCAACTCAATGAACAACCTGATTTCCATCACAGTTACCGTAGAAATTCCTCCACCACTCATCAAGCGCCATTTCAAAGCAGTCCTATATGTCGAAGTAGCCTTCGATAGGGTACGGCACAACGGCCTACTCTACAAAACCGACCTGTACGGAACTGATCTTAGCGTGACCCAACTCCTAGCCAGTTTTCTCCGTGATCACTAATTCAGTCGCTTTCTCCTCCGAACGCCCCTTGAGAGCGGCAGTTCCCCAGGTTCCCCAGTCTTCTGTCGCCCCGACTATTCCGTATCTACTCCAGCGGTATCCCACCCTCGATCGACAAATTTGTCAAAATGGCCCAATCCACCTTACTAGTCGCTACGCGGCCATATATATTCGCTTGCTGGTTGACAGTGTAGTCGGCTATGATGATCGCTTCACGGCTGTAATGATGTATACAATCAGCTGTCGGTATGATAGATGCCAATGGTCGTCGGAACTAGCGGCTATTGCTGCTGCTAACTGCGCGCTGTCTACCTGCTGCAAGGCCATGCTGTCAGCTATGATAGCTTCTGCGCGGACATTGGTGTCTAATAGGTCTTATCTAAATATAATAATTTCGTTGTCAGTCGGTTCCTAACATACTGGAATTACAACTTAAGATTATCAGAGTATGACAGGCAACCAACGCACGGGCTATTTTACATGCAAGAGTCATTATTAATTATTATGTTCCTTGATTTTTCACGGGTGAAGTACGGCTAGTTTAGATATAATTGAGACAAAAGTATTTGTAACCGATTAATAAGCCAGAGCTGAGTTTTAAAATTAATATTTTCGTCAAATGCTTCTAAAACACATAAACTTGCTTTCAAATTTATTGTCAACTAGCTGTCCTTACCCGGCGTTGCACGGGTTAAGGATTAAGTTTAAAATAAATTTGTGAGGGTTGATGTAAATTGATTCGAATGGTATAGATTTGCATCGAAAATATATAAGCGGAGGGGAAGGGTTAAACGAATAGGGGAGAAATGTCGCATATGTTACCCGCCGAGTCCTTAAGAATAAGTTTCCAAATTTTGAGTCCGATCGGTCAAACGGTACAGATTTGCGTCGAAAATATGTTAGGGGGAGGGGAAGGGGTATGAGAATAGGGAGGAAGTGTTCCTTATGTTACCCGCCGAGTCCTAAAGAATATCTTTCCAAATTTTGACTCCGATCGGTCAAACGGTACAGATTTGCATCGAAAATATGTCAGGGGGAGAGGAAGGGGTATGAGAATAGGGAGGAAATGTTGCCTATGTTATCCGCCGAGTCCTAAAGAATATGTTTCCTAATTTTGTGTCCGATCAGTCATATTTGCATCGAAAATATGTCGGGGAGGGGAAGGGGTATGAGAATAGATAGGAAATGTTGCTAATGTTACTGTTGATGTCAATTACATTGCGCAGTGCGCATGTGCGACTCTGACCGAGAGTTTAATCTAAAATTTCCGCTCAGAATTCTCTGACAGATTTCGCTTAATCCGATTTGAAACAACCCGTTTTTGAAAAAAGTACTAAAAATTTCAGTTTAAACTCTACGCTTACTTTGATCGAACTTGAAACAACCGGGCCTAAGTGTTGTACTTTTATTGCGGTATATTACAACCCTTGCTTATTATTTTGACCTGGCTCGCGACCGCGACCCCCGAGTAACCGGGGTCGCGACCCACAGGTTGAAGAACACTGGCTTAAAGCATAGATTTTTACAAAAACAGTTTTTTAGGATTGGTGGAACACGGAAAAATCTACGCTTAAAACTAAATATTTACTATAAAACAAGTTATTGCAACCGGTCCTTACAATACGTAAGTAATCACATTTATAGTATTTATTTTTCAGAATTTCGTGCTTTTTCCGAAATAAGGCCATATGCAAGAATACATTAAAAACTATCTGATAACATAATTTAGCAGAATGTGTACCTAATTGGAATCGGGCTAGTGAATAGAGCCTATCCTCCGTAATTTACGCTATTTGTGGCTCACGTACCTACCTTCCCTTTGTACATGTAAATCTGCTTGCTCAGTCAAAAAATGACATGCGACTTTTGATTTATTGATGTAAGAGCCGTGAAATTTGTGGTCGAGTATTATTACTTTCTCGGCAAATCTAATTCCCGTGGTTTAATTCGATTGGCTTGTAGGTACTATTGCTTAGTTTTTTTCTGGGGCGCATTTGGATCTTTGAAGTTTTTATAATCTGCTTTACAATTTCTGAAATTATCTTTTTTGCACAAATAACTAAGACTACCTCATTCCTAAGACCTAACTCATTCATTAACAACATTGTTGTAAACCACGTATTACCGCCTCTACGATCTACCTCTCTGTCTTTTGCTACCCATTTCCAATTATTATTCACTCGTAGCAGGCCTAGGCATCCTTCGCTTTGTCTTCCTCGGTCTTCCGATCAGTCTTTTCCCCATTGGATTTTCATCCAGTAACCTTTTAGAAATTCGTGAATTCTGTACTGCAAGTGTCTCGCGCATCTCAATAGTATCATTTCTACATAGATCAAGTTCGTCTATGCACCAAATTCTCCGCAATCCCCCGTCATTCACTGGTCCCATTTTAAAATACCAAATAAAGTAATAATTTTGTCGTCGATTTGTGAGCTGATAATTGGGCTAATGTTTTATAGCCTAAAGATATAAAAGCTATTTTATAAGATATGAGAATTTTTCGGTAAAAAAGTAACGCAACGTTATTATCAGGTAAAGATCTGCAAGTATACATTTTTAATGGATTGAATGAATTTAGTTTCGTCAAGATGATGTAACGACATATTGAAACTTGGTTGTCAGGTGAATCACTCGGTTTTATTATCTTTTTATTTGTTTTGATAACGTTCAGTACTCCTACAACGTAAACGCGGCGCGCTTTTCGTCTTATCGCAACCTTTTGTCGCAATGGCACTATTTTAGGAAAAGTTTCTTGCGCGGCTGCCGGGCTGGGCTGGATTCTCGCTAATCTGGCGGGTGTCGTGGAACGCTGATTGCTGTAATTGCGTACCTACGTAAATGTTTAAAAATTCACCTGAAACTCGGCCAACTGAATCTCGACCTTAAACTATTTTTCACGATTAGACTCTTGCTATTGTAGGCGTGTTTTAATTCTAGCCAGGTCCTAGCTTCACTTTCGATTGGTGTAATACTCCCTACTCCAATAAAACTACATCTTTTCTTAACGTTATTTTAAATTTGGATTTTTTCTTCCGTTCGTGTTTCCTCTGCCATTTCAATAAAGATCTTCATTGCACCGTACACTAAAGGTTTCAATTTCTTCTATATCATCTGATCCGGTACTCTGATCGACAAGAGATCAATTCTAGTATCATGCTCGTAGCTCGTATTTATGTTGATTTGCAAATTTTTTTCTAAAAAATTCTGCCTACATGTTTTCAATTAATATTTTAAACAACTCAGCGTTAATTAAATCAACATTAAATTTAATTATTTCTTTAAAGCTTCTTTCAACATTGTACTTACTGTTTCGGTTCATTGAACCTATGTCTTCTCCTTTAAGCCATGTATTCACTAGGGGACAAATCGCGAAACATTCCGCTCGACATGTCGCATCAACATCTACGCTCATGTTTCGGGGACAATGACGCGGTCAATTGACGTGTACACACCGGGAATCGCATATCTTGTCGCGGAAATGCCATCCGATGAGGTTATGGATGACAGCTGCGGTATCACATTTGGCGAAAACGGGGTTCCGCGCAATTCGAAATGTTTTTTTGGGTCGCAATTTCAAATTAACGAGGTTTTACTGTAGTAAATTGAATATTATTAAAAACAAGGTCCTTTTTGCAAATAATTATTGTTTTCCAGACGTCACGGAAATATATCGCCCTATGAGGTTATGATGATAGCCGCGTATCTGTTTATGTTAATGAGTTTATCGAAAAGTAAGAGGAGAAAAAAGAGGAGAATGCGAAATTATTAACTGCAAAGAGAAAGAAGGACGGACATTCTATGCGATCTTCGATCGATACAGCTCGATGAGTTCGAGAACGATTTCGTTTCCCCGCATTGTCATCTTGACAGATACAGCGCATGCGTATTCACTTGTAAACATACCACGTGGTACTGACGCTCCGCGGAATGTTGCAGTGAGTACGCTCGGGTACCGTGCGCATGGCAACGTTGCCACGGCACGTAGAAATGCCGCGCTATGTTGTGCGCGAGGTCGCGGAACAGTGCACGACGTTGCAACGTCACGTAGACTCTATGCCGCGCATGCTGTTGAGGGACAATTTGTCCCCTAGTGAATACATGGCTTTATTCTCAATATTATTCTCGTAGCTTTAATTTAAAGTAGTATATAATAATTTTTGAATTTCTTCTTCAACGGCGAAAAGAATATGCTGCTACAGTAGTTTATATGAAGACCAATAATAGAGTTGTATAATTTTCATGTTTCAAACACGTAAAATAATTCTGAGTGCATAAAACATCATAAAATGTGAAATTCAAAGGTATAAATGAAAGTGTCTATTACAGATTAGATTTCGCATTTTGAAAAACAGTTACGCGCCATCTCTATTCTTGTATGTGGATGATTTTTTAACATTTATTTTGGTGGACTCAATCAATATTTTATGTTCCTTTTTTGAGTGAAATATGGGATGCCTACTTGTAATTTTTCGTAACGACGCAAAATTTTAAATAATTAATTGAGTTTAATACGCGTAGCTACATAACAATACGTTAATTTTGCAATATAATAAAAAATAGATTAAATTATTTTCCACATTCTTTATCAGATCTCTATCTTTACAATGGCAAAGTATTAAATACATACATTGAAAATGTAAAAAAATTAGGTATTGTCATTGATAATAAATATATTATAATTTATACTGTCGACGATCATAAATACCGACACTACATTTTCATATCACGTATAAATTAAGTAGGTTTTTTATTTATATAATAGATAAAACTTCCGATAAGCTGCAAAATTATTAGGGTTTTCATCTCGTACACATCATCGAAATAGTATAAAAGTTGTAATTAAAATGTCAAAATCATTTTTCACAAATATTTTTTATACATTCAATAACACTCAACGACATACAAAAAGAAATTTCTCCTTCTTAGCGACTTTGTTTATTTTAGCTTTGCGCAATTTTAAGATTTGTCTGGATACCTACCCCGTACCTGTGTAGATACATGTACGTACCAATGTTTGCTTGCATTATTCAAATCTCCGAAATATTAAATATCCTTTTTTTTTTTCGTTTTCTTGATACTTATTGCATTAGGAAATTCATTCACGCCTCTGGTTTTAAATAACCAACATGAATGGAAACATATTTCTGTAGCTCTATTTTCTAAAATATAATGTAACCCGTAGGTACTAATAATATAACCAGTACATTTCACCTTTTCCGTGCCACGCATGAAATCACAGGTAAAAAGGCTACATTTTTATCTGAAAATATTGCACGGCAGTCGCAGTGGGGACATGAATGATTCATGCCTACACGTCACCTGACTGTCTAAACGATATTAGCATTCACATCAATATTCATCGTACTCACTTATAAAAAAATCGTCATATCTCTCAAAGCGACAGCGACAGACACCATTTCAGGTAGTGTGGTACCTACTGTATAATTAGGTATGAACTATGAACGCATCAGAAACTATGAAACAAAAAACTAGATGAGATGAAAAATGTAAGGATAATTAAGTGATTATGTACTGCCTAGAGGAAGACTAAGGGAGACCTGGGAGGAACAAGTTCGTCAACCTACTATCAGTTGAGCAAACCTTCATTCTAATGTAAATAATTTTCGCCAAGTGTGACACTCGCCCAAACTAACAATACTAGTTATATTATTATAACCTGTTTAACTTTAATAAAATCTTATTTTTATTTATCTGCTTCGTTAAAATTTTAAAATTTTTTGACAAACAAACCGCCAAAGGTCGTTAATGACCCTGACATAATGGGACATGTGTTACATAAATATTGCGAATTTCTTTGATTAAAATAAAAATAAATTTTCGCCGGCTCAGCCAAAATTCGGGATCAAATTTGAAATATCCCAAATACTTAGGTCTTATCTTATACATATATAATACCCCAATGTCTTTCTATGTATCACGCACAGGGACACTTAAAAGAAAACTGATAGGGTTACATTGGAGTGAAGTGTTAATTTCCTTTGAAATATACGTATTCGTTGGATTTATGATTTTTCTGTTAATTTTTCAAGGAGAAAACAGAGTCTATTTCTTTTGTAAAAAAATTGAAAATTAGAGGACTATAATGCTGCTCTAGGACTAAAAGAGCCGGTTGATTGATCAATAGTTATAGTAATAGTTAAGCAAAAAGTATAGATTTTTACGAAATCGGGTGTTTACGAAAACGCAAAAATCTATGTTTTTTTCTTATTTCTTTCTTTCTAACTTCTGATCAAACAACCGGCCCTTAGGAATGTTAATAATTATTTAAAGTACGTTATTTGTGTCCCGTCCTAGGACGGTTTTTAAATTCTACATAAATATAAGTATAAGACCAGTTGGCGTTTCGAAATATTTTGTTATAATACACGGCGTATGTGAAGTCTGCATTTTTTACTAAGTAAATATTTTATCGATCGATACGTTATCTTTTTTGTTCGGTGCTAGTTATGTTTATAATCGAGTCTTTCATAATTTAGTTCTCTTTTTAAATTTGATTTTATGTACGTATAGGATAATTCACTTTCATCAATGCAACACCAACAGGGTGATTGATAATATTGAACGATTATAGGTATATTTTTTATGACTCTTGCAACATTTTGAGCAAAATTGGACCTCATAGTCGAGTAGATTTTTTTAATGAATTATAGGTTTCTAACTGGAGGTCTAACACAACCATTAGTTGAAGATTATCACAATGGGGTATCTGCAAGTGTTTTGATAATATTCAGTTTTTTATATCCTCCCTGCAGTCGCAATGTGGAACATTTCAAGAACAACTATAATTCCATAATATTTATTTTTAGATTATTCATTCAATTCTAATGCCAATTAAATTTTCTAATAAATGGTGCCCTAGGCCTAGGTTTGATTCCAAATATTGTTCATAGTTTTTTGTAAACAATATGGGGTATTTTTTATTAAATTGTTCACTCATTTTACAATATATAATAGTATATCGATTACCTGCTGACTGGTTACTGACAGACTTGGCAAATAACTGTACCTACTTTACGCCAGTTATTTTAATTATTAATGTTTTTGTCAAGTTAAAATATTTGTGACGTTATTTAGAAATGTTATAAATCCATTTTTTAAATAATAATTAATTAAGGACATTAGTTAAGGACATTCTTAGTCACAACCACAGAATTGAAATTGAAATTACACAGAGAAAAACCACAGAATAATACATTCACCTTGGGGTACGTGGTTTTCCGATGGCATATTATACATGTCTGGCCGAAGGAATATAATATGTCTGACCGCAAGATGTTCTCATCTTATATGTCTACCATATTTATTAATTTCATTATTGTCTATAATCTACCATGTTACTTTCACTTTAAATACTATATCGAATACATTATATTTTCATTTTTATTTGTAATACCACTGTTACTAAAAATAAAAGTCTGTTCTTCTCTGTCGAGTGATTATGTTACCCGTATCCTGGCTGTAATAATGATTTGCTAATATTAGGTCCTTACATATGAAATTGGCGTTTAGTATGGGAGGAACATAAAGCCGATTTTTTTTTATTATAATATATTTATTTAATCAAAGTATGTACCATTGCTATCTATGCACTTTTGCCATCTCATAGGTAGTTCATCGATCCCTTTACTAAAAAAACCATTCGAACGGGAATCAATAAAATCTTTGAAGGCGGTTTGGACTGCCCCATCGGAGTTGAATTTTTTCCTTTGCAAGAAGTTATCCAAATTTCGAAAAAAATGGTAATCTGTTGGGGCAAGGTCCGGAGAGTACGGTGGATGTCTTAGACATTCCAATTGAAGCTCCTCTAATTTGGTAGCCGTCTGTTGTGCAGTGTGTGGTCTAGCGTTATCATGAAGCAGCAGTGGCCTAGAGCGATTAACCAGCCTCGGTTGTTTAGCAGCTAGCTTTTCCATCATGGTTTGCAGTTGCTGACAATAGACATCTGCCGTAATCGTCTGGCCAGATTTAAGAAAGCTGTAGTGAACGACACCAGCACTAGTCCACCAAACGCTCACAAGTAACTTTTTTGGAGTCAATTTTCGCTTGGGGCATGGTTTGGCTGGTTCGGCAGGGTTCAGCCATTGCGATGAGCGCTTCCGATTATCGTACAGGATCCACTTTTCATCACAGGTAATGATTCGATTTAAAATCCCTTCATTATTGTGCCGGTTGAGTAATGCAACGCAGCAGTCAACGCGCGTTTGTTGATTTGCTTCACTCAATTCGTGAGGTACCCACCTTTCAAGCTTTTTCACCTTACCAATTAGCTTCAAGTGGATTAAAACAGTTTTATCACTAACACCGCAGCCTGCAGCTAACTCGGATGTGGTTTGCGATGGATCCGCTTCCACAATAGCCTTCAATTCTTCATTATCAACTTTGGTCTCCGGCCGTCCACGGGGCTTGTTCTGCAGGTCGAAATTTCCAGAACGAAAACGTTGGAACCAAAAACGCACTGTGTTTTCTTTTGCGGCACCGTCGCCATACACATCATTAATCCTTCGAGCCGTTTCTGCAGCACTGGTGCCACGGTGGAACTCGTACTCGTAAATAACGCGATATTTCAAGTTTTTCATTTTGTAAACTGAGTGACGCAAAGAAAAAAACAATTGAGGAAAAAACAAATGAATTATAATTTTCAAAACACAAATACATGAGTAAATAGCTGTATAAATTTGGATTTGGAATTCCTAACCAAAGAGAAGATATTTGAGATCAAATTTGCCAGTACGGCAAAACGCCAATTTCATATGTAAGGACCTAATATTTTGGTTTTGTTGGTTTATGTAATCGCTTGCCTCGCAAGCCTTTAGAAAAGAAAAACGTACATTTTAGTGACGGCGGGAAATTAAAACCACAAAGAACGTTCCGACTTTTTTATTCTCTAAGGCATTCATGACGAAAGCAATTCGAACAATTAATTAGCAGAAGCAGACCAGAGAATGCTGTTTGCGCATGTGGTGCCTCCAAACAAACATTGGTCTGCACCGCATTTCTTTATTTGGCCATGATTCACCATCCATTTTCGCCATTCCGGCTGCAGTCTGTTATCTGTCGAAGGATAAACTTATTTTTTTATATAATATTACTTATCATCTACCTATTGTGAATCGCGTGTTCGTAGGTCTGCGCGGCAAATTGAGTTTCATTTCATATTCAACGAAGCGATGCAGTCTCGCGAAATGATTTGCATACCCGTTTTATCATATACGGTATCGTTTGATAAAACAAAACTTTTTACAACGGATTGAAATGAGGGTAGCAATCAGTTGTTAATGTCATGTTATACGGAAGTAATATGCGCGATGTATTATAATAATTATTCTAGTTGAAAGTTGTTAAGGACACTTTGGAGAATTATTGTACATATAAGAGGGTTACAGAAATGTAACCGCCACTATGCAAGTGATGAAATTAGAGTATTTAACTAAGGTTGCATGGCAATTAGTGACAATTTTACAATTTATAACGGCTCTTGAAAACATATTTGTATACTTTAGAAGCTTCTTATTGAAAACATATCAATTTATTGATTTTCCGCTCTGGCTGTAAAATTATTTACAAATATGTTTATCTTAATTTCGTCAATAGCATAGTAGATGGTTTTGTTTCTATGTCCCATCTGTGATGTGTGTGGGAGAATGAGCTCTAAGAAGAATTAGAATTTGCAGGTAAAGGGCTATCTCCAATTTTACCTCCACTCCTGCTGGTATGGGTATTTCGCGAAGTCTATGTCGGTTACTTTGTGAGCGTAAGTAGGCAGTAAAGATAAATAATATGATTAAGACAAAAGCGCGTACTTAATTAATTTATTTTAGCAAGTATGCAAAGGTCGGCTGAAGTATACTAATTTGGCTGTCGATTGTATGGCGGCTGTCGAGTCAGGCGCCGCGCGGGAAGCGCAATGCTGCTGGCCGTGCTCTGACCTGGCGCGTGGCTAACGCCAGCAGTGACGCCGTTCTGCACGATCGGCGGGTTCAGCCCACAGAACAAGAATTCAATGTTCTGTGGTTCAGACGTTCTGGAGTCTCTCGGAACCACGCTCACCACACTGTTATAACAGGTGATACTCTTCAGTTCTTCAAAGATATATGGACGTATCGTAATAGGAGAACATGACATTAACATAACAGTAAAATAATTCGAAATGCGATTTTCAATAGCGATTTTCTATTGCGTTTAAAAGAAATAAGATTTCCTAAGGTAGGTAAGCTACGATAAAGGTGTCAAAGACTTAAATAATGACGACTGCTTTTCTGACCGATAGGGATTCATGTTCCGGCTCGAATTCGATAATTATGTTTACCTAGGTCAACAAATTTTCATAGCGGGAGGCATAACTGAAGAAATTTTTCTATGAACAAGGAGTGCGTTCGGACATCTGAATGTGATTTTTAAAAATAATCTTTCGCTAGGTCTAAATCTTTTTCTTCTTCTTTTACTCCTTATCCTATTGGGTCGGGATTCCTGCACCGCATAAAAGATTCTAACTTTTCCTGTCTTGAGCTTCGCTCTCCACGTAAGCCCAATTTAGTCGCAACCTCGCTTCGCAGCAGTCCTCCAATTGTTTCCGCCAGCTCCTCCTAGGACGGCCCCTTGGTCTTCCGCCTTCTGGTCTTGCCTGGAATATCCGCTTTGGCAGTCTATCTGCCGGCATCCGCAGGATGTGTCACAGCCACCGTAGCTATGATTTCTCGATAAACATCTATAAGGGTTCTACTTGGAGACATTATCTTATTTGAGTATTTCTGATTCTATCCCTTCTGGTAACTCCTACTATTCCGCTCCCTTTTCTAAGTACCCACGGGATGATACAGGGATCGCGCTACCTGGCTTGCGGCTCCCATCCTCCTATCCATTTCACTTTCTCGCTTTCCATCCTGAGATGTTATTACACCTAGGTATTTGAAACTGTTCACCTGTTTTCGACGTCGTTTTGTGTCTAAATCGAAGCGTTTAATCGATGCATATTTCCAGTGTTCACAGTTGCGAAATGTTGACTCTTCATAAAAGACAGGACCAAAACATAGTTAACGTACGGGTAGACGAAATATGGTATATTAAGCGACACTCGGAAAAACAGGAAACAAAAGTGTGGATTCAATTGATATAATAGTGATGTGTGTACATGTATGATAGTTCCCCCTATTCTCGGGATAATAATATCGGTATAATATCCCAAAATAGAATAGACGAGACTTACGATCTAAATTATGTGGGCGAAAAGTTTATATGAGAAATGTCAATATGTCATTATAGCTCAACTATTGGCTATAATTTTATGTTTTGATTAATATTTTTATTGATGTGTACGAAGCAAACTCATTTCTATTAACTAATAATAAAATAATAGTACTTTTACTATAAAATATTTATCACGTCAAAATTGACAAAGTGTACAATGTTATAAAATAGCGGTCAAAACATGATATTTATGATAACGCAAACTAGTGAGAATAGACCCCCATGTTTTATTGAAAATACTGAGTGAAGGGATTAAGAGAAAAAGCGCCATTATCCAATACACGAAATTTAGATAAGTGTTTTTGTAACTAATTTTAAAACCAGATCGGAGATTAAAAAATTTGTTTTTGATAAAATTATTCTAAAACAAGCAACCGTTGTTTACGCTTTTAAATCCAGTTATCAAAATCAATATTCAAATGTTTGATGTTGACGACCTTTGCTAGTTACTCACGTTCAAACACGTCGCGTCGTCCTGTAATCTCGTCATACGCAAAGTAGCGCTTTTGCTTCTAATCCTCCCAAGTATTCAGGTACCGGTGAGCACTATGGACAAGTCACATCGCTCAGGGTGCGGACAATCGTTGGACGAAAGTGGTGGCACGAACACAGAACAAGATTTAAGAGGGAGTCCTTCTCCCAGCAATGGAAAGAAGCGACTGCTAACGATCAATTTGCAGGTGATCAATCACAGAATGTCCTGCGTGTATTACTTTGGCTCGAAAGATACGGTTGCCGGCAAACTTCTTGAAATTTTTTGGCATAGTGGGGGAATGCGCAGAAGATAAAATTTGGGTCTCGTTGGTGTAATGGTACATGCGCAAACTTCCCCCCACTACGCTGAAAAATTTCAAGATGTTTGCCGGCTACTGTACCGAGTTCGTTTTCTTAGGGCCTGGTTGTATCAATTTGTATTATAATTGGTTTACTGAAAGTCTCGTTCAAGTCGGTGCGCGTATTTTTGACAAGTACCATAATTTTCATTAAATGTTCCGACATTGTAATGTCGGAAGTACATAATTTTTCTAATGACCAACTGATTCTATAGTTATATCTTTAACAAGAAATGTAATTTTATTAGACCTCGAAAAATATTTTTTTTGTCGGAAGAAATGGATTTTACCGCAACTCATAATAAGTTTTGCCGCTAGGCATTGTTAACAAAAAATTATTTTCTACATCTCATTATACGTCATCAGGTTTTGATAACTGCCACACGGCCCGATTCTGAAAATAACAATGTCTAGATCTTTAAGATCTTTATCCCAACACTTAATAGACGATAATAATAATTAAAAATGTCCAGAGCGGATTTTGCTATTCACGGCTCAAATACACTGTATTAAAATATGATATAAGAAAGATTGTTTCTTACAAACGTATTAATTTCTTCATCCACAGCGTCCAGATGAAATATCATGGCTAAACTTGTCATAACCGTGTTCGGCGTTACTGCGTATTCAAATCTTCCCATCCTGACATTTGACAGATATGTCTGGATCTTTAAGATCTTTATCCCAACACTTAATAGACGATAATAAACGAGACATAGCTTTACGTCGGTGTTTGTTTCTGTAAGTTTCTACATGAGATAGATATAGAGGGAGGGAGAAAGATGTAAATTGTTATCTGTCAAATGTCAAGATGGGAATGTTTGAATACGCGGTAACGCGGTCAAGTTTAGCCATGATATTTCATCTGGACGCTGTAGATGAAGAAATTAATACGTTTGTAAGAAACAATCTTTCTTATATCATATTTTAATACAGTGTATTTAAGCCGTAGAATATAAATCCGCTCTGGACATTTTTAATTATTATTATCGTCTATTAAGTGTTGGGATAAAGATCTTAAAGATCTAGACATTGTTATTTTCAGAATACGGATGACAGGATATGTACCACAGGAGAGAGGAAAAAGTTAACAGGTGATGTATCTGGAGTAGGGTTTCTTGGGTTGTGGATAGGGTAAGCCATTACCGACACTCCAATGTCGAAACATTGAATAAAAACGATTTTTATGACACATGTCAAAAATCACGCGCAATGCGCAAGCGCACCGGCTTCAACGTTTAAACGTCGGTTTAAACCAACTGTAATCCAACTTTCGCGAGGTTTATCATCTGTCGCAGTCAATTTTGGTGTACATTGTAGAATAGCCGGCACCAGGTTTTCAGTGGTGCGCCGTTGCCTAATGCCGCGTCACGGTTCATGAATCACTCCCCTCCGCAGAGCGCATAATGTCGTGCTGCAGGCAACACCGCCACGGTCCACTCGTCCGGTCCAGCGCTTCCCACCCACCTGTCTCCCACCCGGCGGCCGTATTGTCTACTTCCGCGGGTAATTCGCTCTTCCTCCCGTCACTTCCGACCCCGCCTGCTGGAGCGTGTCTCCTGTCTCGCCGACACGGGCTGTGTCATCCCACCGTCGCTAAACTCTGAATAAAATGAAAAAAGTTACGTGTAAATAAATTAAGCTGTACAAGAACCCACTGTTTATGATGGCCTCACCGAGATCCATAATGGAGCGCCTATAAACTACGGTTCCATTTTGAACTATTTTTAAACCTCCCTCCCCCTTGTAGCTCCAATGTGGCTTTTGCTCTGATCCTATTCTTGATGGGAACGTAGTCCTTTTCCTATTAATTCCAGTAGACATTTTGTGCTATTTTCTCTTACCAAAAGCATTTTAAAATTATTGTTAGTTATAAAATGAACGAGACACTTTCATAATTGACAATAACAAAAAATAATTATAGAAAAATATATAAAACATATATTTTTATATAATTGGTGACAATATTCTCTCCTGCAATTTGTCAATAATTGGGAAAACATCTTTACTTTAGGGAATGATTTTTGTCCAGTTTAACATTTGAACGGTTTGTTATTGAACGGCCAGGTGTTGAGCATCGCCAATTGATCCAGTCTTTCTGAATTTTTTAATTATCCTCTTCACAGTTGACGAAGTTGTATCAATATTCCGACCATATTTTGTACGAAATTTGCGTAGTGTGGCCGCCAAACTTTCATTATTTTTGAAATATTTTTCATCAATGAAAACGCGTTGTTCTCTCGTATAGTGCTCCATTTTAATTAACCCTAAACTGTCAGCTGTCAGACTACTTTTTTTTTGGGTTGCCAACACTTTACCACACAAATGGCGGCAAATTCAAATTTCTTCCGTAAATTTTGGGACAAATAATAACGTTGCGTAAAATCGTGAATATATGCGATTCATAAATATGATATTCTTAAATAAAGTATAGAAATCTTCTTTCCTTCTGACCTCGCTATTCGGGAGTCTTGGACACTTAATTTTTGACTTTGAGTAGCAACCGTGGGATGACTGCAGTGGACATACGTCATTATTGTTATTTACTGTTTGTGTGGAGTGGGATTCAATCTATTAGATCCCACCTGTTCGTCGGAGCCGGTGGTGATGCGTCTATTGAAGTCCACAATTATGGACATCGCCACAACCCAGGTTGAACCACAGTATGTACGTTCCTCGCATTCTTTAACCGCGCAATTCTCCATCTAATTATGCGACATTGTACCTTTGAGCCAACGACTGCCTTGCGCGATGTATTCCTGATTTAAATAAACTAGTATAGAAGTTATTAAATTTAAACGTTAATAAAAATATTTGTTTTGTTGCTCTTTTGATTGAATGAATTTGAATAGATGTATTTAGATAGCGCCATCGTTGCCTTATTTGAAGCTCGATGTAATTGTGTGGGTGTAACGCCTCCACGAATATTGTACCAGTATCGATTAGAAGTGTATCAAACATGTGCAGACTGGTATTATATTATTTGATTCACCGGAAATATACTCAGAATCCACGTTGTGCTCTGTGCGTATGCCGCTGATTTTCCCACCAACGACCAATTTGCTGTTTTGCAAGTGGAACCTTATTTTACCTTTTAGATTCGAAAAGCCTCGGTTTACTACCAGCTCACCTTTCTCGCAGGGTGCGGTGCCTGAGGAATTTCCGAAAGGTCAGAGCTATTTCTTCGACTCGGTTGATGGTCTGGAATCTGACGATTTCGCAATACAGCGGAGGCCTTCCGTGAAACAGGCAAATCTAACCACTACCGCAAATGCGAAGACGAATTCTGTCTCTTTTTATTACGTGATACTATTTTCCGCGATGCTATCATTTTGTACGTTTACTAGACATTTACTAGAAGAGAAAGACATCTAAGTAAGCCTGAATGTTGAAACAACCGGGGCACTAAAATAAAAGGTTTTGCACAATTCTTCCATGATATTTTGAATGCGATATAACCCAATGTCTTTACGAAGAATGTGTCGATTATTTTACGATATTCTCGTAAATTGTAATTTCACGTTCGTGGCAAACAATGTGACGTTGTGCGGAATAATCGATAGGAAAATTACCGTTTACTGCAGTCCTATCTGCGATTGATATACTCGGTACAGAATAATAATATAAGAATCTCCATTCATTCACGCCCACGTGTATTGTCTAATCTTGTGTAATTTATTCAAAATGATTTCGCGACAATTAGACCGCGAACAATGCACATTCACACTAATTAAAACGCTAACATTGACCGACCATTGAATTATTTCGTGAGAAGAAGTGAAAATACGAGGAATTGAAGAGAATTAGAGTTTTTATAGTATTTTGAAGATAAGAGAAATGAATTGTTTTTAATATTTGAACCAAGCGTAGAGTTGATAAAATTAGTTTCGTGTTACTTGCAACCCAATGTCTGCAAAAAGGTAAACAGATACACAGCCGTATTCTGAAAATAGCGATCATTGCTATTTAGGTATCTTTACAGTTATTGTATAACATAGTATCGCTGTCAATTTTGATATTTTTTAGTTTGACATGTTTGTAATTAATGAATTCAACCTCAATTATATCTCGAATTAAGCTCTAAAACGTAAACAAACGTTAAATTATTCACAATTTGTGATTAATCTAGAACGAACCTGTTTTTTTAGAATTGGAAACCTTTAATCGAAGCTTTTTCTGGATTAATGATGAAAGCAAATATCGAGATACCAAATATATTTCATTCAACAGACTATTTTTTAAGATATATCATTCTAACTGTTCAAAATATTCGAGACCATTTCTTCTGAAATAGTTATAAGTGATAGGGCTTCAATTTCAGTTAAAATACCTTTTTATGCCCTCAAAACAGTATAAATGATCTTAAAATGGTCGGATATGATAAAAATGCTTAGTAATAGCTGGGAAGAGGGAATATGAATGGTTACTAAAATTATTTTGGTGAATATTTATTTATTTATTTATTTATTCATACGCCAATCGGCTATATACATGGATTTTACAAAAAAAAATGTTGATATAATCGAATACCCGGTTTATATATTTTTTTAGTAATGCTATTATGCAAGTAGACAACTACGAGCTTTATTCGATGATTATTAAAATGGTTTAAAAAAACATTAACTTTGTTATCTCTACGTGAGTTTAATAATATTTTTATATTTTACTACTAAAGTTTCGAGCGCAACAGAATCTCGCATCATCAGTTTAAGTATTAAACTTGTCGAGAGATTCGGTTACTCTCGAAACTTAAGTAGTAAAATATAAAAATATTACGAGTATTAAACTCACGTAGAGATAACAAAGTTAATGTCTTTCACACAATTAAATGATCATCATGAATAATTTCTACAATGTTAACGCCAAATCCTTTAATAATATGTAAGTTTTATTCTTTTATTAAACAAACATTGCATGATTGAATTAGGTTTTGAACAATTTAAAAGCTGAAAACTCATCTGTTGACGCTCGTCTGCTCTAGGCCCGGTTGTTTCAAGTTGGATTAAAATAAAAGTTCGTTTAATGCATACATTTTTACTTTAATAGACTCTTACTTTAATACAATTTGAAACAACCGACCCCTAATTAATCAATTTAAAATTAAACTAAAACTAGGCCCCTTTTGAAATCTATATCATATATTCCAAGATGTAAATCTAGTTTTCATAACAATTAACTATCATATATATGCTTGTAAACTCTGCCTGCTTTAACATAGATCGTTCTAGTGAGACGGGCATAGTTCTGTTCATAATTTAATCATAATCAAATACGTTTAGCTATTTATAATTACCTACATTAATTTCGATATTTTTCGGCGGGATTGAATGTTAAACCCTAAGACAGCCGACACAAAGATAAGACAAGAAGAAAGGTCTTTCAACGCTAACATTGTTACGTTTGTGATTTGGATTTGTTTGAATAACCGTGAAAAATTGTGATTGCACTCCGTAAATATGTATATGTTTTTTACGATACCCTTGACATAGATACGTTTATTTTACTATAATATCTCGGTAAACATATTTGATTATGACAATCGTAGACTTCATTTTTTATTGCGTTCTTTAAAAACTTTAACGCTATTTTCGTTTGCTCGGTCGTATTGCCAGCTGGTACAAAAATGTGAATGTCCTCAGAGAATTATTTATTAGTCAGAAAGACGATATACGGCAGATTAACCCAGAAAAAATGCATTATCTTCCCCTATATCTCAAAGCGCTGGTGCATTAAATTCTAGGAAACATTCTTCCAACGGATGGAGCTCAAATGCACACAGCAATTTAACATTTTCTCAATGCAAATTTGCCATTTGCATTATATCTAATCGCTTCACGTTTGGTCACGCAGATGGACATATCCTCTCGATCTATCTCCTCTATTTACTTTACAGGGAATATTTATTTATGTTTTTTTTCTTATAAAATGATATATATAATTGAAATATAACAGTTGAACCAAACAAATTAATTTCCCTCCCCAATCCAGATAGAGTAACAGTCAATTTTAAACGGCGACAAAAATTAATCTTGATTGCAGATATTATTCAAGTTTTTAATTGTAGTATTATTTTGGAATCATTTACAGGTATGTTAATTTATAAATCAATTTTATAAAAACACACCTAATTAGCACTGGTATGCGTATTTTGAAGAACGTGTAATTTTCCTTAGACCGTTATTCAACGTAGATACTACTAATTTATGTTGATTTTGTATTTGAAAGTTGATCGAAACGTTATGTATAGTGCTTCCTGCAGTTAGATTAGTTCTCTCCCAAGCACCAATCATAATCTATCATCTGCTGGGAGTCCATCTGACACGTATCTCAAGGTTAGCGGTACATCGCAGCACGCTAATATGCGTCACGTGTCAGCTATTATATTGGCTTGTGGATGTCTACCTACCGTGAATGCATCGGGTCTCTCTAGCTTCCGCCGGGCGGGTCAGTCGTGGCTCCACTTCCATAACGATAGCTTTCTGCATTCGCAATAAATTCTTATTTTTTTCAAGATGCCTGTAATGTCTAATAGAGACGAAACTATTTTTTATACGGGAAAGTAGTTATGGAAGTATTTTTGGGTGTTCATAGGGCTTACGACCTACCGCACGGCTGGATTAAGTGATCACTTTACACAACGTTCACAATTCCACCCACTATCTACTACCACATCTATAATATATTTTTTAAATTGCATGTATGTTAAACTTGCGCACTTTGTTTCGTATGTGAGTTATATTTTTATTACCGCCACCTGCAGTCGAAAACTTTGTCATTCCCATAAACCAGTACAGATGTCGCCATTGATAGCGAGATATCTGTAATATATTTTGATTGAAGATTATAAAGCAGTTTTTTTCCTGCTTATCTGTCATCTTCTTATTTTATTCTAGTCGCTCATCGATTGTACACCTTTTGCGCTCCAGTAGTTCGTTTTGTCATGCAGAGTCGTCCCACCAAAGAGGTCATACCCACTCTTTATGTGGTCTCGGTGCACTGCACTGGTAACGATGTTCGTATCCTATCTACCTCCTCATCCTAAATTCTGCTATATTTTCCTATTTCCACATATTTCTTAGCACTTCCTAAATGTTGTGCGGATTATGTGAAGTGTTTTACAGGTTCCCTACGACTAGTAATGGTAAACGGAACAAAAATTCTTCACAAAATCCCTGAAAACTGTGCACATCAGTCATCCTTTTGGTAATATTTGGTTTCAAATTGGTAAACTGATCGGGATTCTAAATAAACACTTAAACTTATTGCTATCGTTTTGGATATGGATGGATGGATACTAGCCTATATAACGAATTTCTAACAGATAAATAAACTATATTCAGTTTATAGTACGTTGTTATGTTATGTTTATAGTTTCAGTTTATAGTTTATAGTATATTGTTATGACAGTTATAATATAATACGTTGCGCGTATCGAGACAACAGGCATTCGAACACACCTTTCGCTACGAATATTAAAATTCCGATCAAGTTGGAAAGTCTTATTCTCAATAAATTACTTATGGACTTTGGAACCCACACGCTTTGTACCTATGCGGTCTTCTTCATTCTTCTCGTTAATTTGTAATACCTCTGTTTTTCAACCTTCGTTTTCTCCTGTCGTAATATGGTTTTAACTTTACAGTCACAAATATTGTCAAAGATTTCTTTATTCACAACATGTTCCAATACAGGACTATTTTTTATTAGTAGGATGTGGGTCATTGACGAGCTGTTGATAATCTGTCTCCTTAGAATGAACTAAACAAATATGTATATTTTGAATTGGTAAATTTATTTAAAAATGTACATTTACCGCAGTTATTTTCACGAGTATTTCATTAGGAATGTGGCGATTGTCTCATTTAAACCGCTTGAAACTACCTACTCAATTATGTTGCTCGTGTACCCGAGTCACAGGGAGTTCTGCTAAAATTGATGGTGAGTATCGAGCGAGATCGTGACTGGGCTTCATCAGCTGGAAGAGTGCTATACCTAAAATAGTTCTTCCGTATCTAAATGTGCCAATTATTTCACATCGCGTTGCTTCCTATCGAATCGGAAGGCACGGCGATTACCATCGATCACCTCCGTGCAGATAACTCGAATTACAACACGATACTCTCGCATTCGATACTTTTGACAAATAATCAAAACAGAATACTGAGTAGACGTTCTTCAAGGCCCAGCAATCTTTTCCTGCATTGTGATGCAAGATCTGTACTTTTCTGGATGTCTTATTACGTCCGAAATATTGAACTTTATTTGTGTTGAATGACTCTTTTTACCTATTCTTCAGAATCATGATATCCTCCTATAAATATGCTCTTGTTCATTTTCCAATGTTTGACCTTACCAAAATAATATTTTAGGCCAATTGTTATTGATCCATTATTCCATGCCTTTTCGAGTGTTAGCAATAAAAACAATATTATATTATTGGTGGATTTGGCGTTTACATTGTAGAGATGATGGTCATTAAATTAGGAAAAACATTAACCTTGTTACTCTTACGTGAGTTATTATTTTACTACTTAAGTTTGGAGAGAAACAGAATCTCTCATCGGCAGGTGAAGTATCAAATTTAGTTTAAGGTTTTAATGCTTGATACTTGGCCTGTCGATGAGAGTTTTTGTTTTTCTCGATACCCAAGTAGTGAAAGATGTAAAAATGTTATTCAAGTCACGTAAAAGTAACAAGGTTAATGTGTATCCTAATTTTAAAACAATATTATCTGCAAATCTCTATAACATCGTTCTCCATTTATAATATATTCATTCCACATGTCTCCCAGAACAGAAGCTTGAAAATGTCTGAAGTTCTAAAAGTATTTGTTAACTATTTTGATGACATCATATCTCCTTGACATACTACCTTTGTAATTGGGTAGGATTACTGTGTGCTTAAATCCACTACCAGAAATTAATTAAGATAAATTGTCGATGTCTCACAGAGACGAAGCTTTTTGTATGAAAGTATTTAAAGAAGTGTTTAGGCCGTTTACAGGGCTTATGACATGTCATTGGCTGACTCAAGTATTCAATTTACACAATATAACGATTACCAATTCCAGCCATAAACATATCTATCGAATTGGAAAATAACTTATATACAACTTTATATAAGTTATTTTATGTACCTCTTTTACTTTATTTAATGCGACTACGCTACCGCCATCTATGGTTGAAATTTGTCATTCGCTTGAAACCGTATATAAATGTGGACGCTGATAATAGTTTTCAGGCGTTTTCTGGTGTATATCTACATGTTAATAATAACAATCGAATGAATATCATATGCATAAAAGTATCATATACATAAAAAGAATATTGTTCCACACCAGACAAAAAAATATATAGATATGAATTATTTATTAATTTTGGAAAACACAATAGTAAAATAAATGCATTTGTTTGACGCGATAACTGCACGTTTTCGCGTTATTGACTCCAGATCTTGTTTATTTTATTTTTCGAAAACTTTGGAACATTTTAGAGGAGGTGAAATATACGAGAAATTTGTTACACGTGTTTTATAATCTGTGTCGACACCAACGCGAGAATGTTGGTAAGAAAAAAAATTTTCTGTTCAGAGGTTTTCTTTCCACTGAACTAAGTTGGAAATATCGCTTAGAAGAGTGCAGGAAAGGTGTCATTTTATATTTGCGTTGATTCTCGTTGTTATGTTGTCCAGCCGTCGTTCGAAATTCTCCGAATTAATTTTGCCAATATTTGTCGTGCAAGCGTCAAGTTTGGGTGTGCGAAACACGATGCACTACTCCCACGACCTGACCGGTACCCAGTACGTGAGTAGTCTGCGGTGGAGTCGGGCGGTGGGGTCAGTGCCCCACGGCCGGCTTTACCGCAAATCTGGCTTTGTCGCCGGATCAACAGTTAACCTACTGCGGCAGCTGTTTTGAGACCCCTGGAGATGAGTCTTTCTATGAGTACAAAACAAGAGTGGAAATCTGCCGGCTCGCTTTTATTTTCTATGCCTATTCTTTGAATACGTCTTGAATGTCTTGTCTGCTCTTTAGGTCATGTCGTGTGCTTCTAAGCTTTCTACCGTGGCTTAATTTCAAGGGCGTGCACTAATCCATACAATAAAAAATCTGTGCGTAGCTAACATTTTAGCGAAATAAATCATAATTTAATTTTTAAGTAAGCGCGCACGCAAATAAGTTCGCATGTAGACTAAACCATCTAGGAGAAAAAAAATAGAAATGACAAATAATGAGTTTTTACATATTTTCTCCCCAAATCTGCCCAAACATATATTACCAAACTTGTTTCTCTAATACACATCTTTGCTTCAACGGACGTGTTGCTAAATGGCGAAAATATGTAGGTATTTGATGCGGAATTTAATATACATTAAATATACCATTAAAATTTATGAAAAAAGCGTTTTAAAAGAGAAAAGAACTTTTTAATATTTCCATGATTCTATGTGTTATTGTATTTACATTGATTTATACTTGATCCTTCTTAAACCATTTCTCATAATAAAATTATCGAAAGACTATATTGACCTTAACAAAATTGTTTCTTGATGAATATCTATTCAAATACTTGCTAGGAAAATTGAAATTGGTTTTTAAAAATAAATATATACATATGTTAAAATATTAAATAATATTTTATCATTAAATGGCATTTATTGAAAGGGCAATTGGAAGAATTTCAGTAAAAGTATAATTACCACGTTTTTAAAAATAATCTACATGTAGGACACACGATTTGAGGCAACGTCACTATTTTTTTTTCTTAGTGGCAATGAAGTCAAGGTACACACTACAGCCGGATGTACTCCTAGAATCAAACGTAATAATTTCATCGTCTGTCCCCGTAACTTCGTGTAACGTCCAAATTAAACGGCGGGAGATGGGGCAGGAACCCCGGGCCAGCAAACCCGAAGGCGGCAGCGATGGTGATGTTGCTACCGCTGAACCTGCATTACCCACCAAAAATACAGTACATATAGAATTTAGCAAAGACACGAACCATTTCATGTTCCGCCCGGCACAATCGCCAGGGTTTAAAATTACCATTAACTGTCGGCAGGGGAACTATTTAAAAAAAGTTCAAATATTTTGATAAAAGTCGTTATTACTATTTCATGGGTATCGGCTATAAGTAAATAAATACTTATTCTTTAGGAACCGGCAAGAATTTACCGAAAACATATTACATGTATATTCCCCATTTCAATACGTCATCTCCTTTCCTCACTCCCACCGCATCTGAGACCACGCCTCTGCCTATGTTAATAAACCTTTGGGTAAAAGGATATTCCCACTGAAATCCACCGACCGTAGGGAACTGATCGTTCCCAGGACGACAGTGCTCACCTTGAAAGTTGAACCAGTTGTAGAACTCGCAGAACCTGATCGCGTGTCTAGAACCTTATCACTGCTGCTTGGTAAGGAGAAAATGGGAACTGCTTGTTAATGCTATTAATTAACGGTATCATAGAAATCATACGAAATATCGAGTTTATTTTCCATTCCAACTAATTTATCTCGACGAATAATTACAGATAAATATATCAGTTCTCGAAAATCTTGATGGTAGTATCCGGCTATTTTTTGTCCCTGTACTATATTCGTTTATTAAACATACATAAAACCAGTGATTTTTTGTTAAAAAAAATAAAGGTATCGCAACTCGCTTATTGTTATTGACAGCGAAATCATTATATTTATATATCATTTGAATCATTTTCTTTCGCAGCTTTTCCTATGCCATTAAACATAGTTTAATTAAACATCGGTTGTGGTTTTTTCAAATATGATTAAATCTACAATTAAACAAACAAATATACAAGTATACAATTGAAAATTAATTATAAAATAAAATTTTAAAAACATCACATATAATTGTATAAAAGTTTTTAGCGATTCCCAAAATTTCTCGATTCCTTGCAATTAATATGTCGAATGTCGCCCTCTGAGTAACCACAGAACATAACCACATACTTTGAGGAATCGAAAAGTGTCTGAGGTGGTCCAACGAATTTGGAAAACAAAAGTGCTTTGGAGAGCCAATTTCTAATCCATTCATATTTCGTCCGGTTTATAGGAATAGTATATTTTCTCCATCAATCCATCCATCTTCAGCGTTACTACCCTTGGTGGATCCTATCTGCCTCCAAGAAAGTCCTCCATGCTGCTCTGTCGCTGGCTGCCATTTTCCAGTTTCGCTGCCCCAGGGCCCGGTAGTCCGCAACGACAGCGCAAAGTATATTTTCTCATTTTCTCAATTACAGGAATATAGTTTGTGATTATGTACGCGCGAACATTGTTTCGTCTAATTGCTTTTAAAACATTAAAAATGCCGAATAAAACGTAACGGGATGCCGTTCTAGTGGTTACAGCACAAAAAAGCATCCCATAAAACAGAAAATATCAAACCCGTTTGAAATCGTTACATATATAACGGTCACTAATTTAGTTTGTTTTTTTTTTAAATCAACACAACATTTTATCTTATCAAGCACATATTTAAACCGCTAATCTTTGAGAAGAATGTGACAAACAGTAAAAAAATGAACACGTCTGGCGACAGCTAACGCGATTGATGACTTCGGAAATAGCAATGTTGTGTGTTTCACCAAGGTCAAAAGAAGAAAACAGCGGCCGAACTCTGTAATCCGAGATTTAGCGGATAAGTACTGCTTATATGCCGTCGGGAATTACATAAGGAAGTTACACTATTTTTGTTTGCTACTGAATATGCTTAAAAGTTCAAATTGTTTATAAATATCCCGATGAACTGAGTCTTAAAATGACGAAAATACTCATGTTTTCAAAGTTTGATTGTATTTATAACTGAGCCGATGTGCAGCTGATTCTAATATCCACTGAACACAATAATTAAAGTCTTCTCTATTTAAAACATATTCAGCAAAAAATAAACGTAACCAGCAATCTGTAACAACGGTGCGATCGAAGCCACACATTGTGGATTGATTATTATTATTCGTACATATACCGTTTTTGTCTTGTTATATAAATAGACGTCAAGAATGTCCCAAGCGCCGTGAAAACCTTAAAACCTTTGTATATGTTATGCCTGAACGGCCAAAAATAAACTGGTGTCTTACGGAAGTATTTCATATGGCTTCCTGCTTTTCATGTCCACGACGACGCTGTCTGCCGCCGGTCAATAAATTTTCTGTCACGATTTTTGTAATCCTAAGCGTATTTCTTGTTGAGCGAAATTCGCGTGACAAGAAATGGAAAACTCAAAATACAGAGTTGGACGAATTTCCCATGATTTGTCTCTCTGTGTCTCGCGGAGGCAAGTACGGATAATAAATTTATGAATGGCCACATTTATGTCTGTACAAAAAATGTTTAGTATGAAATTGTGTAACGATTTCATGGTAAGCGTTTTATGTGGGTAATTTATTGTTCGAACTGCTCGCGATGGATATTTTTCCCGGTACATCACATGATCGGATATTTTATGCATTTGACGATGTTCAACAGTACATCGCTGTACGTACTGTAGCAGTACCGTTTCTGTACTGAAGGGTTTGGATCGCGGTCAGCGGTTCACAGTACTGTAAGAGAAAACGCTAACCGCCGCAGATGTATCGAGTAGGTACCTCCACTTCTCAGCATCCAGTGAAATCGCAACGTCGCCTCACCGTGAAATAGATCTCATACGTGATTAAATATACTTTCTTGACTTCGTATGTCTAATTGTCCACAACAGTAATAACTTAACTAACAAAAATAATGTAAAAATATATTTGCTATTTCATGAGAAAGTCTTCAGAATGAAATTATGAAACGCGGAGATTCCCCGAGTGTAGATAAATTGTGCCACGTTTACACATAAACGAATTAAGCGCGAGGATGGCGCGTTTACACATGGATTATCTATTATGCGAAACTCAAAATGTATCGGTGCATCGGCAAATTAATATCGCCGATTCCGATATACAGGAAAACTATATTATATCGGTATCGGATGCAACCTTACTTTTAATACACAATATTATTATTAGCATTCGTATTCTCGTGTTGCTTACTTATTAATGACTTATTATTCCTTATAATTAGATGACCGAATAAAATAAAAAAGCGTGCCTGCGGTCGTCATGTGATACAGGGACTATTAACATACATAAATATACCCATCATCTGATTCTTTGCATTATGTGAATGTTGTTCCGCTATTGGGGTAGTTATTTTAATCGTAAAATAACAATCAAATAATTATCGTATGAGACAAAAATGTGTGTCCGGAGTAATAAACGTACATAATGATATGTATGAGTATTCGAGGAGCCGAGACTTGGACTTGAAGCCACCAATAGAAGGCTGGAAGCGCGTGGCTGCAAAAGGGCTTAGGGCTCTCGATTAAGTCGAGAGAACTAATAACTATCAATTATTCAAGGAAATCTGACGGTTCCTCTGTGGCACAACATGATTATTTATTTTTTTCACTAAAATAGTCATTGTGCCGTACACACATTGAGTTATACTTTTGTCACTACTATAAGTTCGAGAGCTCCAATCTTTCTCAGCACCAGGTGTAAATAGGACAGAGGCGTAGGTAGAAAGAAGTCCTGGCAGTGTAACCTCAAAGTTTTTCTGTGTCCAAATGATTCTGGACTCTTGTCGGGGTAAATCAGCATACTCCAACTTGGCCGTGAAGAGTGAGAAGAGCATATTTTGGTCATGTTCAAACTCTTAAAGCTGGACATTCAACGCAAAATAATTATCGAAAATAAGGGTTTTTATTATTTATTTATTTCGGAATGCATATATATATGCCAGACTATATTTTTAGACTGCATGATAATTTAGATACAAACTTTTTTCTTATACAAAAGTAATACATTAAAGTAATAAACTGAACATTGTTGTCAATAATTAAGAAAATATAAGCATTAATCGACAGACCGCGGCCAAAAAATTCATTTTCAGTGTTTTAGAAATCATCAATAGTTATTGAATATTTATATATATTATTATATATTACTAGCTGTTCGTACCCAGCGTTACACAGGTTAAGGATTAAGTCCAAAATAAATTTGTGGGGGTAAAAAAAGTTTGATTCGAACGGTATAGATTTGCATAGAAAATATATTGGGGGAGGGGAAAAAGTAAAAGGGATGGAGGAAATGTCACCTTTGTTACCCGTCGAGTCCTAAAGAACCTGTTTCCAAATTTTGAGTCCAATCGGACAAACGGTACAGATTTGCACCGAAAATATGTCAGGGGGAAGGGATGGGGTAGGAGAATAGGGGGGAAATGTTGCCTATGTTACCCGCCGGGTCACAAAGCATAAGTATGCATAATTTGAATCGAATCGGAAAAACGGTGTGGATTTGTATAGAGAACAGACAGACATTGAGTTTTATAGGTATACATATCTTTTTTACAGGTATAAAGCTATATAAAAAGATATATAATGATAAATAATTATTTATATTATGATAAAATTGTACTGAAATAATTAAGAAATGTTCAATATTAATGATGTTATAAATTTTTAAATTTGCAAGTAATTTTTGCGTTTTTTGGTGTTTTTAAAATACTCCCGCACTTTGAGTCTTCAGCCACTATTGAAATGTTAGTTTTTATATTAAAACACTTTAATTACTATTTAAAAATAAAAATTCCATAGCTTGAAATATGTCAACAAAAGACGCAGTTTGAAAATCAGATTTGATTTTAATAAAAGTTAAATTATTTGATTGAACAGTTTTTTTGCAATTTTCAAGTATGGCTGCATGAATCACCGTAATTAACTACAAAAGCTCAACTACCCTTTATCCGGAGCCGTCAGGTTGCTCGTGAAGGGTGGTTTAATACAAACAGTTACCATGGTACCTGGACCCACCCTTCCCAAGTCATGCTTCTCCATCGCTCATTCGCCGGCACCGCATCGGCTGATATACATTCACAACTATTATTGATCCTGGCTGAGATCAATACTGCGTACCTATCACTACTCGCTGCAGACAGTCACCACTACATTCTTCCGGCCAGACTGTCTCCATAGCAGCTTGGCGGTTTCATAAGATCCATAGCAATGTCAGTTGCTGTAACGAACACTACGCAGGCTGCGACTGAGTGATTCGTATACAATATAAATTAAAATGAGAGAAGCCAAACTGAGATGGAAGACCAGGTGACCGACTGAATTATGAATAAAAGCTGGCAGGAGAAAAAGACAATCTGGTGGTTCAACAAAGAGAAATATGTAAAGAACATCCTCATCCGTCAGGAGACCATCCTAGAATGAAGAAAACCAATCCCAATAAATGGGGAAGTAAAAAAAAGAAATTTTGGTCTATTGTTCGAAATGTTAATTTATTACATTATTTTCCTCTACGTGCGTATAGGTTAAATACGCTGTACGAAAAACGAGTGTTTATGTCGTAGGTAAAAAAAGGCCTTCAAAACATGGCAGTTGATTAAAATAAAAAAATGATGTACAGATTGCCATACTTATATTACTTACTACCTACCTTAGTTTCTACAGAGCGCCATCCATCCCTTGACATCACTTTTGCGATCCTGTCTGATGGATACTCGCTCGCCTCTTGCAAGTCTGCCTTGACATTATTCGGTCTCGAGCCTGTTGATTTGTGTACAAAGATTTGATATGGAACTCGTCTAATCTCGCTACACGTCACTCCTTCTTGCTTTCACCTTCCTCAGGATATCTGGCGCAGTTCCCGATGTTTTCAAGGTACTAAGTTTTTTAACATCCTCCATTATCCGATTATATTATCACCTATAAGACCGTACGCCATTTATTTATAAAATCTTTTTATATGTCGGTTACTTCAGCGTCAAGGAAATTACAAAGTGCAATTCTTTCCTGGAAAACCTGGAAAACCACCGGTATATTGAAATTTTTACTGCATATTTTGCTCTTAACATCATAGAGCGATTGAAATTTCCAGCGTCGATAAGGTATATCCGAGTAATAATATATATTATTAAACCAAGATTGCATGTTTCGCATACACAATAAACCTCACCTTAACAAACTTAACATTGAGAATGACTTCTATAGTTTCATATTTACCTCACATTGTGATGTGTTCGTTTTATACATTATTAAAGTGCTCGTGAATGGTCAATGAGAATATGGTGTAACATGGTAAGGGGGCGTATCGCATCATCTCCATCAGCCATTTTTTATCCACTTTAGATGAAGGCCTCCCCGAACATCTCTCACTTTTCTCTTTCCTTTGTTATTCGCTCGGACATCTCTTTTGTTGGGCATCTCTATGTTTCGCATCCACTTTTCGTTGCAGTCACTACGGAAGACAATTTATTAAAATCATATCCGAGGTCGGAATGCACTCGAGTTAGTTCTCCGAACACTTTCGCCGAACAATTATCGAAAATTATTGACTTATTCAAACTGGGTTTCATTAACACGAATAGGTATCCATCAAAATCAGCGAAGCAGTTCACCATTACTTTAGTCTTCGAGACATGCATCGACTACCTACGAAAATCTTGTATCACTTTCATAAATTGCTATCACGCGCTTGTACAAGAAAATCAAGCCCATTATAGTGTGTTGATTTCAAATCCGATTAATATAACAATCCAGTTATGATAGCCGCTTCGATCAGCGCCTCCCGTTAATCCAGCCGATCCGGCAGAGGTATCTTCCGATGTTAACAGCGCGTTCCGTTACTCCGATTTGTAGAGTTTCGAGCGAGAACTATTTGTATACAAGTTGTATCACGCGTAATATGATCGATCAGTTTATTATTTATTGCGTACCGTAATGCCCTCGTGGTCTCGTATTCATTACCGAAACGAGAAAGCGTCTCCAACCAGATATAATGTTACGACCCAACCCAGCACTGAAACTGGCCTCTTGTAGCGCCGGTTGATTTCTTTAAATGTCGTTAATCCTGTCATCGCTCAACCGTTATTCGCCATTGTGACGATAGCGCTGCAGGCGGACAGGCTGGTCCTTGAACTCTTTCATAAACCAGCAACTGATGGCTGCTTCATAAATTGTCATCCTCATAATATAGCACTTCCGTAAAATAAGTTATTCATTATTAAATCAAAAAAATCTGTCCTAATTATTTACCCACCTACTTCTTGCACTGATTGATTTTCCATGAGAGATGATAATCACAGCAATACTATATTCAAATAAAAAGTCTATTAAAAATGAGATTACCATGAATATTTTCTATGTGGGAAACAATAGGCACCTCACCTCTCTGATAGCTTGTCTCAGCTACTTTGCTAAACTTATGCCATTTTTCCTTAACATTTAGTAGAAGAATGCCATCATCTTCTTTTTTTACTCGAATATTTGTGCATATGTTATAGTGTTTTTGAACCTCACCAAGTTTTGCAAGCTATTTTGCCCATTTTAGTTTGTATATTTAGTTTCAATCGAACGCCACTGGAGCTTTGGATCGAGGTGCGAACTGAACCAAGGCCATCCGAAGAAAGTTGGCCAGGATTCTGCACACTATAGATTCAATGCAATGTTATCCCAACGACAGACGTCTAAGGCTTAGTCTCCAAGTCACAAAGATAAAAGGTTACTTGACGTCTGCAAAAATGTGTACATTCACGAAGTGATCGTTTGTCTGCTACTAAAAAGGCCAATGAAGACAGTCATCGGTAAGCGATACACTGAGAATTTTTCTTTTCGATGCATTTTGATTTCAATACGAATGAAGTAAAGTGAAAGTAAGACGTTTGAAATGAACGATTCATACAGATAAGTTGATACCACTCCGGTAGTTTGTTTAGATACAAACTATAAATAAAAACTTTTACAAGATAAAACCAGTAGATCATAAAACTATATTCAAATTCCATTAAAGGCTTTTTGTTTACCATAACAGCCGCTATTATCCTCTCCCATCGCACGTATATGCTCGGATTATAATAACCTTTGGAATTAAATATATATTTTCAATACTAAATATGAAGAGTATCATCATATGGTGAAGCAGATACTAGAAACTCGTCCCCCTCCCTGAGCATGTGAATTATATAAATTTAAATTAAAAAATGATTTAAAAAAAAAAAAAAAAATACGAACCCTTTTATGTTTATGATGAAGTTAAAGCCATGTATTCGCTAGGGGACAAATCGCGAAACATTCCGCGCGGCATGTCGCATCAACATCTACGCTCATGTTTCGGGGACAATGACGCCGTCGTTTGACGTGTACGGGACTCACATATCACTTGTCGCGGAAGTGTCGCCCGATGAGGTTATAATGACAGCTGCGCATCTATTTACACTTGTCACCCGATGAGGTTATGATGACAGCTGCGTATCTATTTATTTTAACGAGTTTATCGAAACGTAAGAGGAGAAAAGGGTGGTGGGTGCGAAATTATTTACTGCAAAGAGAAAGAAGGATGGATATTCTATGCGATCTTCTGTCAATTTCACTCGAACGACAACAACTGGTTTTGACAATTTATTACAAATAATCGGGCCTTCCATAGCCAAGCAAGACAATATTATGGAACGCTGTTGGCCCTCACATCATTTTATTTTTATATTCACGGTTTGAAGTGTCCCACAAAATTGTACGCGATGAGTTGGGGAACAATAATTTCGTTTCCCCACATTAATGTCAGTTGACAGATACAGCGCATGCGCATTCACTTGTAAACAAACCACGTGATACTGACGCGCAGCCCGATGTCCCCGTGAGCTCGCTCGAGTACCTTGCGCATGGCAACGTTTCCGCGGCACGTAGAAATCCCCCGCTATGTTGTGCGCGTCGTCGCGGAACAGTGCTCGACGTTGCAACGTCACGTAGATTCTATGCCGCGCGTAATGTTGAGAGATAATTTGTCCCCTAGTGAATACATGGCTTAAATTAGGAACAATCACTTAAATGAAACTGTAAAATTGTTTGATCTGTCATTCATATCAAATTGACATGTGTATAATTGTGTTTATCTGTGTCATCCTTTAATTGTGGGAGACATTTAACTATTTTTTCTGTGTTTTGTCCTACCAAGCAATTGTGTCTCCCTGTTGGATGACCGAATAAAATAGTAAAAAAATTACATTAGCAGGGCTATCATCCTTGATCCCATTGACATTGACAAATCTAGTGTTAAAGTCAGATCTGCGTGGGACATCAGTGTGTGTGCGTTACATGAGTGGTGGTTTTAGAAGCCATTATTGCGCGACTAAGGAGTTCCTGAAACAAGAAAACGTCTTGGATACTCACTTAATTTATACAAGTCAACAGATTCCAGAATATAGGTTCGAGTAAAATTGTCTGCCGAGCACGTCTGTCGGACTATCAGTGCTACCTGGCACTTATAAAGTGTGCCTGTGTACCGATACAGAAGCAAATGAGACACAGACTATTAATTTGACCAGAATATTACAAATTTTATATTCTTCATCTTATGGTGCCATCTCCTGTCGGAGGTCGGCGATCATTCTGGCGATTACGACTTTATTTACCGCCGCATGGAACATCTCGATATAGCGAACAATAATACATAGTCCGAATGTTTTAGGCATAATGATGTCAACTGAACTTAAAATAGTTAGCAGAGTAGGACGAAAGCGAGCATAATTAGTATCTTCGTTCAGGATTATCTAAAATCAATTTAAGTTTTGTATTTTAGTAGTTTTTTATTTTCACATAACTTCGTAATTATGAATAGTCATACCGTGTGAATCATCGCCAAAATATGCTAAGAAAATAAAACAAACGTGGTTAGGTCAAATTAGATATTGTACAGGAACATACATTTTACACTTCAGGCTGGTGGTGGTGTAATCTCATTGTCAGATTGTCATTGCAGATAATTCATTACTTTATTGGATGTCGAAGATAAAGCTAATCATTTGATTGCCGGTGACGGTGCGCTTATCGTGTGTTAATTTCCTGCAAAATTAATCGTTTATCAGAATTTTTGATCAAAACGATTGATAAACGATTTATGACTGTACGTTTTCGTGTTTTCTACATTTTGCTGGAGAAATAATATTTTTTCTCAGCATGCGGAATAAACAATAAAACACTGGAAATATAATAAAAAAAACATTAATAAATACTCATTATTACTCTGAAAATACGCTGATAACTCAGTGTTAAATCTAGTTACTCAGTCATAGCAAAGTATTCATGATAAAAAAATATTACTCAGTAAAAATACTGGTTACTCAGTATAATCAATAATCACTAATTACTCAGTGAAAGCTGTACGTAAATGATAAAATGAAATATTACTCTGTAAAAGCACTTATAACTGACTACAAACACTAATTATTTAGCACAAACGTTAAGTAAAAGCAGTACATGGATGATAAAAAATGGAGTACAGTATCAAAAACGAGCGAGCTTTGCAGTAGTCGCATATGTGTAACATTTGGCATCTCACATTTAAAAATATCAATTGAGCAGCGACAGTCATTTCTGTGCAGTACCTACATCTACACCCGAAGATTGGTCAAATTGGTCAAAGGAAAAAAATTATATCATTTTATATACGGCTGTCAGAAATATATAGTCAAATGAAATTGCGCGCGCATTCCCAGTGTCTAGTTTCCTGTTACGCATTTCCGTCCATTTTCACGAAATCACTGCCACAGATTCCAGGAAAGCGAGAGGAAAGATGTTGCACATCAATAAATACTGTTTTATTTATTTATTTTTATTTTATTTAGTTTCCTGTTACGCATTTCCGTCCATTTTCACGAAATCACTGCCACAGATTCCAGGAAAGCGAGAGGAAAGATGTTGCACATCAATAAATACTGTTTTTTTTATTTATTTTTATTTTATTTATTTCTTAAGTTAGTTAATATTACAGTTTGTATATTAATTAGTATTTAACACTTTATATTTTTAAATCTATTACTAAAATACTATCAATAATAACCTATACATTTACATCTAATCTAATCTATGGTACAATCTATAATTAATAATACATTTTATGCTCTACAATTCTATATTATTTTTACAATAATTATAGCATTTGTTTTTAAATTTATTCATCTTATTTATAATCTTCATGTTTTCTGGCATCTCATCGTATATTTTTACACCTCTGTACATTAGACAATTCTGTGTATATACTTTTTTCTCATATGGTAATCTTTTTCTATTCCTATTTCTGGTGTTATATGTATGTACATCACTATTTGCAATAATTTTGTTCAAAAAATATTTTGGAATTTTGTTATTGAAAATTTTATGTATAAATATGAGAACGTTATAAATAAGTATTTTTTTAATTTCCATCCAATTGAGTGCTTTTCTCATTTCTTAAATTCTGGGGTATTTACTTTTTTTTAATATGATTCTCACTGCCCTGTTTTGCACCACTTGTAGTTTCTTGATGTTTCCTTCATTGGCCAGATACAAGACTGTAGCACAATTGTTGACGTGAGGAGATATTATAGTTTTGTATATTAACTCTGCACTACTTTTATACAATTTTTTTCTCAATCTCCCAAAAAAATAATTTTTTTTGATATTTTTTTAGAACATATTCAAAATTTATAGCCAAAGCTAATTTAGAATCTAAAATTACACTTAAATATTTTATTTCATAAACCTTTTCAATGAGATCACCGTCAATATTTACATTTTTTTTTCACTATATTTGGTGTTTTTTTTGTTGCCTATTTCCATATATTTTGTGTTACTAACATTTAATTTAAGTTTATTTATTTTTAACCAGACTGATATTCTACTTCGTTCTTCGTTCAGTTTATCTATTGCGTCTGTATAATCCTCACCAGATATGTAGATTAATGTATCATCCTCGAATAATCTTATTTTGCAGTGTTGAATTATTTGAGTAATATCATTGACATATATAATAACTAATATAGGTCCTAATACTGATCCTTGAGGAATTCTCAGTTCATTTTCTATTGGTTCGGATATTGAGTTAACTATTTTTGTTACTTGTTTTCTTTCACTAAGATATTCTTTGAATAGGTTGAATCAGTTAATCGAAGTAATATTTAAAATATTATATGAAGGAGTATAGTATATAGTGGTAGGGGTAATAATTGTTTCAAACTATGCTATATGGACAGTGGTAAAATGGAGACTACAATTGTAATAGAAGCGTGGCTGTTCATATTTTTTAATTGACCATTACAACGTTGTACAACATTTGACGTGAACCAATATTGTTATGAACGCAACCGGTGTTTTTGAAATTATCTCTGCCCGATATACAAGTATTAACGCAAAATATTTCAAACCGTAAATATAACACCGCTCGTGTTTTCTACCACAAATCGTATTTACCTAATGCGCCCATTAAGTTTCTGATTGATATCGATACAGCCATAGCACGTAAATTGATATTATTGTGTCGATAAATGTCATTATGAGTTGTCACTTAGTAACTATACTTTAATAAACTTTACATCAATGCACGAAATTACTATTATGTATTGTATTACTCTAGATTTTACTTTAAATTTCTATAAATTAAGGTACGCGGCTGAATTTTTGAAAATATATTTGTATTATGAGTGAATTTATTTTCATTCTAAACAAAAACGACACATCCCAATTATAATAATTTCATTGTCTGTCCGTCCGTCAGTCGTAATTTCCATAACGTCCGTAACTTCCGTAATAGTGATTTTTCCCTTTATTTTTTGTATAAATAAATAAATAATTATTTCTTAGAAACCGATATGTAAAAGTACCATTCTCATACCATACCAAACCATCATACCAAACGTACTAGCTGTAACCGTCATTTTGACGGGTTACACCTAGTACGTTTATAAACGATGAAACTCAATCTAAAATAGTATATTTTGTTGAGCTTTGTTATATTTTTTATTTGAACACTACTAAAGAATATCCTAACAGCTAGTAGCCGAAGAGTATTATTGGCGGAGAGAAAGATAGAATAATGAGAAAGGCACGCGTGACTAAAACTATTAGATAAAGACCAGGTACGAATGGAAAATGTCAAATCCATTACGTATTGAATATAGCGTAGAAAGAATGCTCCTCTCTGCATAAGAAAATAACTTAATTTGTGAAATGTGGGAGATCTTCATCTTCGAGTATTATTAGTACGAACGGAAGTTTCGGACTTTATTTAGCTGTCCCGGAAGAATTCAGAAGTTTTGCCGAAGCATTCTCTAAAAATTATTAAGCAACGAGGTTCTCCTTCGGCCAGTTGACTTGTACTTGTATGTCAAGACACGGTGTCTCATAAATCTCAGGGTGACTCATGACATACATGCCTAATGTACATCGGTTTCCTTATCATTAAGCAAGTTATTTCCTTGTTTTAGTCTGTCAGTCCGGAATATATTTAGCACGCCTCTTTACCCACATTTCGAACGGTTCTGGCTACTTTAAAACTGCCTCATGGAGGTCCAACTTTCTACACTATACAGTGTAACATTTTAAATCGAGGTATTAGATCAAGGTTGTGACTTCAAATAACGTATTTAATTTTAATAAATACAGCCCTGACTTTTCCTGTTATACACATACACTTGACGTCCTTGGAGTGGACCCAGCTCTCGTACAATGTGCAACCCAGATAAGTCATTTGTGCACTCTTTTTGTTTGTATCGCGTTTGCTTATTGTTTATTGTCGTGAATTTTGTTAGTATCAGTTCTGTACAAGTATATTTCGATTGATTGTTATCAAATCGAATACATTTACGCATTATGCTTGTCACAGGAAGATGGCAATGTAAAACGGTAGCGATGGCACGCAATGTACAATGAAAACAATGCCGCCGAGATGAAAGTTGCGTCATCGGGTTTATTCAGTTGTGTTATTGTTTGTTTTTCCCAGTATATCGCAACTTGCGTTTTCATTCTGTTATTTTCTTTGACGAAAGTAATGTCGGTTCACACGATACGAGCGGCAGAACGCATTACGGCGGCCTCACGCGAGTCGCTCGCTGCACGTAACTGCAGGCCGACATATCGGCGGCCCAGTGCTAGACTTCCACCAGGACTAGATGTATTTCATGGCAGTAGGACAGACATCTAGAAGATCGGTGGGATAAAAAATAACATACCAAGTAGTGAATACATGCGACACTTTTGGGTTAGAACTTAATACATCACGTGCTCATTAGCAAACATAACGCAGTTGACAATGAAAATATTTATATTGGTAGAACGAAATTAGAGAAGGCACAAAGTATTGTATACTTGGGACACAATGTAAAAGAAAAATGGGATTTTCTGTTGGAAGTCGAATGCCGCATTGAGCAAGCTCGTGCAACCTTATCCGCATAAAAATATGCTCTTCATGTTCTCAACCTTGGATTGCGAATGCGATTGGTCAGATGTTCCATGTTCTCAATGTTATTTTATGGAATGGAAGCATGGACGCTTACCGAAAAATTGGTGCAGGGGAAGATTGTTGGAAGTCAGGACCACTCTACTGTAGGACTATTCCAGGCCGCACTAAATAAAGTGATGACGGCCAACAAGTTGGCCAGAGTTCGTTGAACGTAGGCCATATAGCCCAAGCAATGAAGGCCAAAAATGAGCTCATGTCGGAACAAATTAGAGACAAGCTGAATTTTTGCCAGTTGTTAGAACCTAATTAGAGGAGTATGTCCTCAACTATCCCCGCCCCTCCCCCTTGTGCTCCATCCCCCACCACCCCTTAAAAATCAAATTTTCAAGACTTTATTATCGCTAATTATTTAAGAAAAATTAATAATTTTTTTATCGTTTTAATCCTTAACAACTATTCTTTATTAAAAAACTAGTACAACATTTTTTTGTAAACATAATAGTTTTATGATAATTTACTGAAATAGTTAAAATTTTCGCTTTTTATATGAATTTATTCGAAATATATTATACATACACCTACACACTTAATCATCATTAATTTTGCGTGTGTGACATGAATATCCACTGCAGTGCTCGCACATATCTGATCAAAGTATCCTGACTTTCTACATCCGCAATAATTCCCACGAGCAGATTTACAGGAACATGACACGAAATGCAAAAGATCATTTGGCGTTAAAGTTTTCAAAGAAGTCACTGGTTGAAGAACTTTTTTCTCTGCTCCATTTTCATATACTGACTCCCACTTCCATCCCCATTCAGTAGCTAGTAAACTATTGCCTAACCATTTTTGGACTTGCAAGTAAACTCTTAGTACCTATGTGTTGTTGACATGCCTCGGTTGTGGGGGTAATTTTGCCAGATCGAAATTTGATCGTAAATTTGATTTTTTGTCAGACTCGTAAATTTAAAGTAAGGAGCTTCGTTCAAGTTTGTTTGTCTGTTGAGTCTACATAGTCCAAAGGTAAATCTTTCTCCACTAACAAGCAATAGTTCTTTTGATATATTTTCTTGCAAAAATATTGAAGCTTGTCGCTGAGCTTCAACCTAAGATTTCACCACTTCAACAGCTTTTATCTTTCCAAAACCATAAAAGCACTAGCTGTGCCCGCGCGGCTTCGCACGCGTAGATTTTTAGTACACTGTTTGGATCGTCATAGAACTTTCGCGAACCCTCTAGAACATTCTCCTTCCAGAACTTTCAAGAAATTTATTGAATATACAGGAACCTTCTAGACACACCGACACATTCCGCCACTCAGTTTAGAACCTTATAGAATTTTCTGGAATTTTCTAGAACCTTCTTCTTCCAGAACTTTCTAGAGCAGGTTTTTCCGGAACCTTTTAGACTCACCGACACAGTCGGCGCGCCTATTTTGAAATAATTTGAAGCATCACAACAAAACAATAGCCACCCCCACCAAACTCGCATATTTTCGATGTGACACCAAGGGCTATCCACCACCATAACCACCGGTGGGTGGTTGTGGCTGGTTGTGGAGAAAACTTGGCGGGTAGGGAAACACGGGTTTCTTTATATATATATATAAATATTGATGATGTAGTATCACATCCGGTCATTGCATGTACAAATAAGAGACTTCTTCTAATTTTACTGTGCTGCTCGATCAAAAAATCAAAACGTAAAATAGTTAACCTAACCTAACCTAACCTAACCTCTTTGCTTACAAAAATAAATTTATTTTTTCTCTGGAGCCAAGGCCATTAATAAAGTCAATAAATCTGTATCAAATCCTACAACAACCTTCGTGTAATCCTTAAGCTTTTCTATAGCAACATTCACTATATCTGCATCAGCATCATCTTGAGCGGTCAAGGTTGATATTTTCCTTTTATCTGTTTCTGAAGCCACTGCTTTTTACAATCTTTTTTTGTTTCCTAAAAGTTTTCCTTAGCTTGTACTTGGTACATTTTGTATTTTCTTGAAAATGGATGTCACATGAACTTTTCTTTAAGGCTCTTTTACTTTCTCTTCGTTTTTAGTGGTTGAATGTTCTGGATATCCGTCAAAAGTAGCATTGTATCCATAATTTGAAATAACATAGTCACAATAGTTATTTCCAACTCCTCCGTAAGTTGAATCGTTTGGCCAGCTCACATAATGAAGGAATTAAAAATTCTCGTCTAGTAAAAATTCTGCGTCATGATCAATTCAACATAATTTTGTAAACCATTTTCAAATATCTTCATCAATGAAGATTTTATTCCTTTACGGAGTGACACATCAAATATAGATGGCGACTTAACAGCTAACTCGTATGATATCATATTTAGTTTCATAGGACTATATCAAATGCATAAAATTCTTTTGAAAAGCTGTTGAGGATTTTGAGGTTTTGATCGAACCTTCACTATCCTTGGCTTGGCCTGAGTTTTCACTTTGTTTTTTCTGTGTAACTGCAACTTAAAGAAGTTTTTTCCGCGCATTTTATGATACATAACCAGATGACAAAGATAGAAGTTCTCCCGATTCCTTTGCAAATGGATTATGTTCTTGAAGCCATGAAGTAAACTTTTGTATATCTAATTGGTCTCTAACTTCTACATGTTGTTCATTGAATGTTATGGAACTTTCCAAAAAGTCTTCTAAGGCTTCATGTACCTTTACAAAATAGGGGGTTCCATGTATCCATTTAGAACGTGTACTTTCTGTGATGCCCCTATTATGCGTCAAACCTCCGACAGATTTCATTGGGCGCATAAGGCATTGCTAATACTCATTGACCAAAATTTGCCACTACATCTCTGTAAATAATACTTTTATTGTAAACAGCTCTAGCTCTCTTTCTGTCAGTTTAGAATTGATTTCCATCATTTTTTGTACATATAAATGTGCTGATTTCGTAAAGGTAAGTGCCTGTAAGTGTATTCTGACCATACACTATAGCCCACAAACTTTCAAGTCCACTTTCTTCCGTGATATATCCTACAGAGCCCATAAATGAAATAAGGAAGTAAAAACCCCCTAGCCTTACAATTATCTTAGCGATTTTGCTTTCAATTTCTGCAGAAGCTACAATCTCGGACGCCTTCAAAAACGTTGGTCAAAAGTGACCCAGAAAGCCAAATGTAGTTTATAGGGAATAAAGTTGTTATTGTGGAATCGGAAATATTCATGGCAGCTTTCATTTCGCTGTAATCTTTGGCATGAATATTCTTCAATACCCTAAGTACATTTTTCTTTTTGTACGCTCGTATCCTTATACTGTCAGGGGCTTTAAATGATCCAGAGTATTGCTTTTTAATCTTCACTTCAGTTTCTACTTTGGTAGCTGGTGCAATACATTGCATTCCACCTATAGTGTGAAAAGTGTTTAGGCCATTCAATGTTCGAATGTTGACGTCAGCGTTGTCAAAAACATGTTGGAGAAAGGCACCTTTCGGCGATCCTGTACTTATCAATGCATTATTATAATATGTTGATGCTTCATAATAGGATGCACAGACAGCCACTGATGAAAGCATTTTGATTAAATGTCTGGACCCATACAAACGAGATAGTGTAAGTGTTAATCCAATGTGAAGGGACGAAAAAAGGATCTAGGTCTTACAGCTATTATACAGTGATTAAGAGGTGTAGAGGTTTAGGGAGGGAAGGGAAGGCTTAACTGCGCAATTATTATTGTTCACGTAATCTACGTGTGATTCTGAATACTCACCCTCGAATGCTAGTTATATGAATACAGCTGAAATGCTTAAAAATTGTTTCGATCTACTTTTATCGAATAATGCATAACTATTAACTAATGAGTTAAGATTCCGTTTTTCTAAATATAAAAATTAAAAAACCAAATAATTCATGGAATTACGAATAAAATAGTAAGTCTAGAAAAAATTTCAAGCTTGTTTTACTTGGCTGATATTATAAGGATTAAAACTTGACCTCGTTTTAGAGATTTGAATAAGGGATAACGAAAATCTGATCGGTAACTCAAAAACCAGAATTTTTGTTAATGAAAATTTTAACTATTTTAACTGAATTTTAACTAATGAATACTAATGAAAATAATTTAAAATAATGATGTTAAGGAATAAAAAGGTTAAAAAAAAGAATTTTTTGCTTTAATAATAACAGTATATGGGCCTAAACTAAAAAGCTTTAATTTTTTTGGTAGTAACAATTTTAAGTATTTTAATGAATTCTCATGAAAATATTATGTTTACCGAAAAATGTTAAATAATCTTTTTTAAAGAATAGATGTCAAGGTATAAAAAGGTAAAATAAATAAGAATTTTGCTTAAATAATAACAGAATATGGGCCATATACAGGGTTATTTGTAAAACATTAATAACCTTGCAGGACTATACTCCTGCGTTAATTATGAGTCGAAAATGTTCAATATATCATGACCTAATATCAATAGTTATGGAGATATGTGACATCAAAGTCTGTATTTTTTTCTCAATATTACTGACTTATTTTTTGTAAAACGTTGGACTATCATTACAGTAACTAATATCAATTACGAAAAATACATTTGTATACAATACAAGTTAAATAAATACAATACAAGTTAAATAAAATGATTAAAACCCTGAAAAAATTCCAATTAGAATGTTTTCCAATTGGAATTCGAAGGATTTTATTTGACTTATATTAAAGGGAATGAATTTTTCATACTCGATATAAGTTACCGTAATGATAGTCCAACGTTTTACAAAAAGTAAGTCGGAAATATAATGAAAAAAAAATGCAAACTTTGATGTCGCATATCTCCTTAACTATTGATATTAGGTCATAATAGCTTGAACATTTTCGACTCATAATCAAGGCAGGAGTATAGTCCTGCGAGGTTATTAATGTTTTCCAAATAACCCTGTATAAAAAGCTTGAAATGTTATGTTAATGAAAATTTTAAGTATTTTAGTGAATTCTCACGTTTACAAAAAATTTTGTATTAGCTTTTTTAAAGATTAGTTGTAAATAAATAAATAAAACGGTAAAAAATATTAATTTTGCTTAAATAATGAGGGAGATATTAGCGATAATAAAAAGTCTTGAAAAATGGCGGTTTAAGGGGGGTGGGGGAGGGAGCACAAGGGGGAAGGGCGGGGACTTTTGAGGAAATACTCATCTAATTAGGTTCTAACAAGTGGCAAATTTTTAGCTTGTCTCTAATTTCTTCCGACAAAAAACCTTCATTGCTTGGGCTAATAAGAAAAGGACAAATCAAAGGCGGGAAGCCCCTAATGCTACGGATGAATGATACTTAACCAAAAATGGGACAGGTAAATTGCATGCATACTTTTTTGTACTCCGACTTCAGTCAATGAAGAAGTCTCTTTCTACTTTAACTCAAAAGTCCACTTAAATTCACTTGCATCGGACAATTACGGAAGGTCTTATGTAGTTTTTATGTTGCGTTATTTTTGCGGCTGACGCGTTGTGTCAATGCAAAAAATAGATGGCCAATGATGAATATCCTGTCATTTGCGCCATCACGCTGACCTGATGGATCTGTCCTCTGGCGAAGTATACAGATACGCTTTTGTCGCGCCATGATCCGTAAACACTTTGTATTTTAACTCGTAGTTAGGCAGGTCCTTCGTATGTTAGAAACACATAGGTTAGTACCACAAAAATTGTTCAGTATTTATTTATTGTATGTAATACAATATACCACCCTAAATATATATAAGTTTCTAGGTTTTTATACAAACAGTAATTAATAAAACCTTTCCGGCATTATAATTTTTGCTTTCAAGAGAGAAAAAAACATTTGAGATTTTCTTATTGAGAATATTGTACGAGTAGTGCACAGTAGTAGTTGAGGTATAGGTAGTCGCAAATAAGAGAAGACAGTCATCCAGCCTTACACAACAAAGACTTGCTGTTAATGGTTTCATACAAACAGAATCTTATATAACAGTCACTGCAATCATATTTCCGAAAAATCTCTCTTTTGATCTTCTGATTTTAAAAAAATATTACAATTCCTCGAATTTAAAGAAATATTGAGGTGATTTTTATTCGAAATCTCACCTACAACCTAGAACCATAGATGCCTACAACTGTTTATTTTGAAATTGTTTTCAAACAAAAATAATTAAATTACGAATATGGGATACATTTTATCCCCTTGTAAATGTATTAGAGGAGGTTTAAATTCACCCAACGAACAAAGGGAACATTACCGATCAACGAACTGACCTGAAACTGGGTTTGTAGCAATACCGCGTCCATCGCAGCGCGATGTTTTACTTTACACGTTTGATTTCGAAACGATATTGTGAGCCAGTACTTGATATAACACCAGCATGGATCAACGACATCACCCCTGATGACGGACCCGACGGGTTGCGAAACGTCGGCTATACATTGCCTGTAAAGAGCCCAAAACTACACGGATGAATCACTTTGCCATCCTTTTTAAATAGGACAACGCCCGCGATTTGAATGATACTTAATTACTCCTTTATTATACTTTGTAAGTAAGAAGTAACTGTACTGCTACATACTCGTACCAAATATAATCGGTAAGATTAAATACATTTATTGTTTTTTGGTACGAGTTGTAAGACACCGGTTATTATTCTTCTTCTGGCGCTGCTTTTCTCCGACTTTGCCCGATTGTAATACTACGATACATTAATTTTGGTACAGTTTCTATTCGCTCTCACGGCTGAGACCGTTCTGCGTCCATGGAGACGAGATATAAAATACAGTCAAAATGGTTATTATATTGGGAATACACAGAAAATATAGACACCGTTTGTATATTGTTATTTCTTTAGCCAAAGTTCCAATTACCTATACATTGACCCTGTAATCCACGCATTCTGTACTCGCGCGGTCATTTTAAATCTCGGTTATTCTCATAAACTCTTCAGTTTGCAACATAACTGTTTGTTTTATTTTGCACTAGGTTTACCTAATTTCACAAACATACATAAAAAATTCATTCTGTAATAGTAAAATGAAAATGTTTTGACACTGTGCTGTAATATCATACCAGGATGATGGGGTCAGTAACGACTTGTTGGTAATCTCATTTCCGCTGTTTTTCGTTTATATTAACTCTTCACATTTCATCAAAATTAACTTTACCAAATATTTCACTTTCCACAGACGTTAATATACTTAATAGGTTTCACAAGCATACAATATAAAATCAGTAAAACCTCTTATGTAATAATTTTAACTGGCGACCAATCGAAATAATTCTAAAGATATTGAATGTCGAGCAATAATCGCAACAAATTAATAAAGATAAATATCTTTTAAAAGCGGTAGATATGGTCGTAATCATGCAAATCTATAAATTTCACTAATTGCTGGATAAGTAGCTTCCTATCAATAAGTATGTTCTTAGGTTGCAAAATTTCAAGTGTTGTAATTCGGAACAAAGACTGGTGGTGGGCCTGGAATTAATCCAGCCTAGAGTCCTCGATTATTCTCGATGTCATCTAATTTTTTTTAAATTATCTAAGCACTCTAGAAGGTTTAAAGTATCTCGGAACATTTCGTGATAGTACGGCTACACGTACGTGTATACCATACCGTGTCATACATCTTTTCCGCTTTGTTTTAGCTCCCGTTTTCATGTTTGCGCTGACTTTTTTCATATCTTTTTTATATATTTTAAAAACTGATCTTATATTACATAGAGCGGCCTTTTTATGTTACCTTTATAAATATCTCCGAATTGTTTGTTACTCTGTTTTTTTTTGTAAAAAAAAATTTCTTAGAGGGATCAAAGTGAGTAGTATGGAGTGAGTAAATAGTGTATTATGTACGATATTCTATTTTATATATACTTATAGGTTATTATCGTTTAGAGTAACGGAAGTTAGTTCACTTAAATAAGATCCAGTTATTATGTTAATTGATGTCATCCGAGAATGAAAATGAACGTGATGTCACTAAAGTAATCCTGACCACCCCCTAGGAAGGCCAACTAAAAGTAATGATAGCGTTTGAATCAATCGTAATTTATGCGCCACGCAAAAATGATAGTTTTTATCATTAGTATTAGTATTTTATCAGTAATGATACCTTTTTATCATATAAGTAGATCAGTCTCGTTTATAATTTATCCATCAAGAGGCAGGCAAGATAGCTGTTAATATTGCGAAGTGTACTAAAGTATTTTTAAAGTATTAGGTACAAAATATTTGCCTTTTTGCATTAGCGCGCATTATTTTATTTCATAGACAATTAATCTGAGTCAAGTACGGTTCCAGTTTTTAAACACGTTTTATATCAATTTTTTATGTAAAAAAACTGCATTCGATATAATAACATTCAATATAATATCTGTAAAATCTTCATATGTGGGGTATAAAAGCAAATCAGTAATATCCAAAACATTAAAATGTTATTGACGCAGTCACCGAGTATTACTTATTTAAAATGGACTGAATTCTAGATTTTATGTATTTATCTCTTCTAAAATCACGTTTCCTATAAATTTATAGGCTAAGTTTCAGTACAATATAAATTAGTAATCCTCCTTAGATGACAGCATTTAATTTTTTTGGATATTGTAGCCTTTGCTTTTATACCCCCACTATTATTATTTATTCACACTGATTTCATTTTTATAATTAAATTATTTCATTATGCTCATCGTTTTATTTCTTTTCTTCTTCTAACTCTTATCGTATTGCTTCGGGGTCCCTGCACCGCATAAAAGGTTTCAACTTTTCCTATCTTGGGCTTCGCTCTCCACGTCATCCCAATTTAGTTGCAACCTCGCTTCGCAGTAGTCCTCTAACTGTTTCCGCCAGCTCCTCCTAGGACGGCCCCTTGGTCTTCGGCCTTCTGGTCTTGCCTGGAATATCCGCTTTGGCAGTCTATCTGCTGGCATCCGCAAGATATGTCCCAGCCACTGTGATTTCTCGATAAACGTCAATAAGGGTTCTACTACGAGACATTCTTTATTTGAGTATTTCTGATTCTGTCCCTTCTGGTAACTCCTACTATTCCTCGTATGAATCCCTTCTGAATCTCGCCTGAATCATAGAGCGAGTTCTTTCGGTCAAAACAAAAGCTAAATTAGAACTATCTAAATTATTACCGAAAGCGTTAAGAAGGCGGCATCTGTTTTTAGATTTTACATTGTATATTTAGAGCCGATATTTCTGTGCATTATTAACTATGCAGGTGAATTTATGGTCCAGCACCACCTAGACTATTGGCTTTATGACTCCTGGCCTCCTTGAGTATCTCCTCTACTGATCTCTATTATACGCCGTTTCTCTCCTATCTTGGATTTTTAAGACAACAGATAATATTTTTTCTCTTAAATGATTTATTTAATTCTTTTCAAATAATTTCCGGCTAAATTGAGTCTCATTCTTGTACCGAATTTACAATAATAATTATAGATGTCCGTTATCTTCCGTTTTTATCTCAAGATAATATGGTATCTCCCCGACACCGAGGAATTTATAATTTCCCACCTTCGTAGAATTTATTTTATTTATCAAACACTATTTTCCAGTACCGTATTTCAGCGTGAAATTAATACTATTATAATTTATTTTATTATACATACATATATATATTTGCACGGTGGGTCGTCCTGACCTTATCGTGATATTTACACGTTGCTCCTAGTGCGCTCCGCCTTAAAGGGCAGCTACATACATACCCAACTGGAATTATAGTACAATTTCGTACAACGAAATTTTCTACGTATTCAATTTTTGAAGAAAAAAAAAACACTTGTTTAAAAATATCGATAATGGTATCGTGGGTTGTTCTACATTATAATTACGCGGATAATCCGGAGTAATGAAATAAGGTAGATATTTTTGCTTCAAAAAATTGAGAAATTATTTTGGCATACAATTGTATATTTTCCAAATATACAGGGTACCGTAATATATTTCTTCGTATTTTCACGGGTCGCGGCTGTGAGAGGAAAATAAAAATTTATTTATTTTAAATGGAAATGAATTATTTATTTATTAATTATTTTAATTAATTTACAATTTCACTGGACACGAATTAAATTAAAGCACTATTATTTATTTCGCAATTAACCAAACGCTTTTTATCTATTCTGTTCTTCGATTAATTTGTTGTCGCTGGTATCACACACGTGTTCGTAATATTTTTTCACTAACGGTTTTATCGCTGGTTAATTTCACGCCGGTGAACGTCGCCGCGGCACTGGTTCCGCCTTTTTATACGAAACACGTAGATTTTTCGAACCTCCGAGATTATTCTATACATTTCTAGTGTTCGCGAGAATGTTCCCCTCGCATCCAGAGTGTTGTAGGGAATCCCAGAATGTTCGATTGTATTTTTGTCCTTGAGAAACTCTGACAGCTCTTAATTGACAGTCGTAATTGTCTCGTTATATATTTACATATATAGTACATATCTAATGTCAGTGTCACAACAGGCTGTGCGGTCCAATTACTGTATGGAAACACACAAAAAAATACCCATGTGTTGGGTGTGTTTTTTATATGTTTGTGGCGTGCTAGAACACCGACTCATGAAGAAAATGTATTGTGTCCTCACCTCAATCCTCAGAACCCACGGTTTCCACAGAAACCAGGGTCTTGCTCACTTCACCATGAGGGCCGCGATTTACTTCATTTATCACATCTGTTCACGAACTTTAAAGTCTGCTGTTGTAGTCGTTCAACGCCAGTCATATAAACAATATTTGACTGCAAGCTGTAATTCGTTTGTCTCTAAAATGTTTTCCAGGTGGAAATCGCTCGGAACAAGGTCCCCACTATAGGTGGATGATCGAAAATCTCCCATCCAAAGCTGTCCGACAATGGTTGGGTTGCAGCAGCGGTATAGGGCCGTTTGTACATCAGTTATTAAACTTTTCATACCACTTTCTCACATTCCATTCACTCGTTTCCGCATTACTAGGTATACGCCTGTTTTAATTGACGATAAATATGAGCGCAGGTCTCACTTTCTGAGCATTCAAGAATATACTTCACAGGTGGGATTTTGTAAAGTGGGGTTGGTTTTATAATAAATTTTACAATAATACGTGTATTAAGGGATCGCACCACTCTGAGAGCCTGGAATTTAGGTAGAAATTGAATCATTTTTTACAAGAAAGTGATTAATTATTTTTATTTTCTTTAATTGGCACTTATTAAGGTAATTGCTGTTTGTAACTTGTAAGGTACTAGCTTGGTTTAAGGATTTTGTTAAAAATAAGTTTGTAGGGAGACACAAAGGTTCCATTATTTTACAGAGTCTAATAAAAACAATGTTTCCATTTAATCGGGGTAAATGTCGCCTTTTTTACCCGCCAGGTCCTAGAGAATAAGTATGCTAAATTTGGGTCAGATCGGTGTAGATTTGTACAGAAAACATATCAGGTGAGGTGGTGGGGTAAAAGGGAAGGGGAAAAGTTGTCTTTGTTACCCGCCGGGTACTAAAGAATAAGTATGCAAAATGTGGGTCGAATCGGTCAAACGGTGTAGATTTGTACAGAAAATATATCAGGGGAGGGGTGGAGTAAAGGAAGAGGGGATAAATGTCACTTATCCGCCGCGTCTTAAAGAATAAGTTTCCAAATTTTGAGTCCGATCGGTAGAACGGTGCAGATTTGCATTGAATATATATCAGCTGGAGGGGAAAGGGGTAAAAGGGGACGGGGAAGATATCGCCCCGGCCGATAACATATATATATGTTATCCGCCGGGCCTAAAGCATTAGCCGAATGAACAGACAGACTCTGAGTTTTGTAGGTATAGATCAGTGGTGGGCAAACTTTCTTCATGGGGGGCCAGGAAGTGTCCCAGAGGACGGTAGATATATTCTGCACCTTGACTGCTGAACTATCAAAAATCCGTACATATCCGTATCAACTGTTGATCGGCAACAGTCAAGAGGTTTTAAGAAAACCAGGACCCGTGTAGCCAAAAGTAATGAACATTTGGCAATTTCGATGAATATAATACACTAGCTGTTCGTACCCGGCGTTGCACGGGTTAAGGATTAAGTTGAAAATAAATTTGTGGGGAGAAACAAAGGTTTAATTCGAAAGGTATAGATTTGCATCGAAAATATATCAGAAGGAGGGGAAAAGGTAAAGAAGTAGAGGGGAAATGTAACCTTTGTTACCCGCCGAGTCCTAAAGAATAAGTTTCCAAATTTTGAGTCCGATCGGTCAAGCGGTACAGATTTGCATCTAAAATATGTCAGTGGGTGGGGAAGGGGTATGAGAATAGGGTGGAAATGTTGCCTATGTTACCCGCCGGGTCCCAAAGCATAAGTATGCAAAATTTGAATCGATTCGGACAGACAGACAGACATTGAGTTTTATAGGTATAGATTATACAAAAACTAAAAAGTAGAATTTGCGTTTTCTTAGTAGTAACGGTAACACGTTTGGATTCCGATCAATCATTTACTATTTATCAAAAAAACCAAGGTCCTACGATAAATAACAATTCCATTATCATCAATAATCCTAATTTCGAATGTCTGTGTGTCCGTAACTCGTTGGAATCAGGCTGGAATTACATCGACAACACTGATGATGGCCAGCCACTAATGAGGCCCGGGCGCACGAGTATGACACATAAATCAGCGCGCGACTCGGGTTACACGCAAGGGTCGTTATTAATTTATTATTATGTCCCGCGATTTTTCACGAGCTTACAGCTAATTAAACTTCGTTGTCTGGTAAAATTGATCTTTTCTGATTTTCTGATACTTTTTACGGGTGTGCAATATGTGTTATAGTTCTGCCTGTAAGGCCGTATGAGATGCCATCATTTTTGTTTGTTTAATATTTCATTTGTATATTTTTAATTAAATGTTTTAATACACAGTACAGCTGAAGAATTAATTACCCAGATTATATTTATCGTTGCGACGAAGATATTTTGATTATGATGTAGTTTTTGCTGGAGCTAGAGAAAGCGTATCGAAAATAATATTCCGTCTTCTGAGTTTTTAGGCAACGTGAATGCTTGGCTGACTTTATATGCCTATTCACTATTCACTGATTCCAATCTTTTCATTTAAATTGATGGCATTTATGGTTATAGCGGGGCTCCTTACGTTACCAACACAAAAAAAAATTCCACTCGTATACCCAATCGAGCGCTTTTTTACGGTGTCTAATATCATATGTTAAGATGTTTCTTAATCAGAGCATGACATTTATAAATTACTAAAATATTTAAGATTTATATAACCAAAATAGCATAAATACCTGTTATATATACTATAACCAATATAGTATCGATGTTCTAAGACCTAGTTAGTTATGTAACCTATTTTAGCTCAGGTCGGGTAAATGAAATTAGTTTGGGTTCTTGATAGCCAGTTGTCACATGGATAAGTCATTATCGTGGAAACTGTATGGATGACGGAAATTTAAGCAGAAAACTGCTTTATCATTAATTAAATTATTTTTTTATTTTTTGTACGGCGCATGCATATTTTACAACAAAAATCGCCGAATCATTACATTCATCTTAAGTTTATGAAATATAATTATGATTACTTGAAAACAATTGAGGCAGTACGCATTAAAATAGAATATACGAGTACATAACATTGAAAACAGTTGAATATAATTAAGAGTACATAGTATAATTTTGTTTTAGAATATTTTTTACATGAAATGCCCCTATTCCCAGATTATACTTAAATGTAAGCATGCGACTATTTTGACTAACTTGGATTCCTACTCCCGACCATTTGCTCAATAGGCCATACCACTAAACCAAACGAGAACATACATTACTTTATATAGACGGCCATAAGTTTTTTCACTTTTGAAAATTTAATAAAAAAATTCGGTTTGTATGATATTGAATTTTTATGTGACTGAAAGGGCACAATTGGTTAAAATCTTGTCTTAAAAATAATGTCTAAATGTCCATCATCCCGCCGCTGGCATTACTCAAGTCTGGCACCTAGGGAGGAAAGAGAACGATCCTAAGAAATAAGGACCTATAATACCCTTTAAGACGTAGCTATCCAAATTGTCACTTTTGTAAAATGGAGAGACCTTTGATGTTTCAGTTTGAGGTACTTCAGAACTTTTAATTCCACTTATTGACATGCCCGTTTACATGAAACTGGGCTTCGTCGCAGGACAAAATGTTGTGGAAGTTCACGAACCGCTCGAATATTGCCTCAACGAATCTTCTTCGTGAAATCCAATCGACAGATGTGGGACCCACCACACTCCCTAGGCCGTCTTGTAGCGAATAGTAAGAGCTCGCATATCGGCCCTACACTTTTGCCACCCGATTCGGCGTATTTTAATGCTAACATGGTCATCCTCCCCGCGTCATTCATGAGTGCAAGCGGCGCGGGGAGGCGTCCACACAAAACCGCTTTACTGTCATCAAAAGCAAACCACACAGTACAAAACAAAAACAATCCAACCAACAGGTTTCGAATCATGCACCAATCGGATATTATATGGGTATAGTTTCAACATTCGTCGAAGTTGATATTGACAACCCCGAATCTTTTCGTACAGATTCGTTAACTTGCGCGACATTCTCTTCACCTACTCCGTGGCGCGAAATAGGCGCCGAACAATTACGTCGGAACAATTGTTTTTGTAAAACTGTCTTCAACCGTGAAGCGATCCATTGTGACTAAATTTCCAAGGACCAAACTCCCGCGCGCTCCTCCTTCGCACGGTTCCCGCGTACATTCTAAAAGCGCATAAACTTACGGGCCAGCTATATAATTAGTTTCTAAACTAATTGTTTAATCTTGATCCCGAATTTGTCCGATTTCCCACAACTCCTCGACTAGGGGCCGGGCGGCGGCGGTTCGGGGAAAACATTTCTCCGGCGGTCGGGTTCCGAGTGAATTTTTGTCTGTGCGGAGCGTATCCGTCCCGCTCCGCTTCCCCCAGCTGGACCGCTTTCCTGAGAGCTGCTCCGCTGCTCTGCCGAGGGTGATGCAAGACGCTGCACACTGCGGCCTCGGCCCATTGTGGAAATATTTTCTCGGAGGTCTTTTCAAAGCGAATTAGTAAAATTGCCGATTTCCTGAACTGGGCGAGCAATGTCCGCTCGCGACACGTAAAATAGTAGATAGAAATGTAGGGCAGGCATGAACCTGACGTATAACTGCTCACAAAAATATTTGTTTGAATCAAGTCGTCAATATTATATTTTTATATTCGTAAAACGCTCTGAGCTTCGTCCGAATTGAAGACAACATTTTAAATGCTGCCTTCAATTCGAATGCAAAATGTTAAAAATTCTAAAACAAATATGTCGCCACAGTAGCACATTATTGTGTATCGATAGTAATTTACATTGTTTTATTTATGATGGTAACATATGTACGTGCTTGTTGATGTAGTCGTCGTGACGTTCGTCTAGTTTTGGTGGTCGGTGGTTAGAGCCCCATTCCAGGACTCCAGCAAGTATTATATTTTCATAGCACAGGCTTTTGACTTGGTTTGAGAATAGTAAGAATATTGATGCGACACATATTCCATGCTCGCATCTCTATTAAAAAAAGTGTGGCATTATTTTTTTATTTGTAAATAAAATTTAGATACTTGTTAAATGTTTATTTAACATTTAGAAACAATTTATTTATATCTACCTATTTCAGATGTAATATTGAATAACAGTTGCATCGAAACTCTGCTGGCGTAAACTCTCCTTGAAGCAACATTTGCATCAAAAAATAAAAAAACTCGGAAACTGGAAGTTCGTAATTTACTTTTCAAACTAAAAAAAACTAACCCATGAAAACGAAGTTTTTATTACACTCCCTTTCTCATTTACTAGTGGAAACTGGTTTGGCGCTTAACCTACGCGTTGGGCTTCGGTCGGGCGACGATACGAAAGGGAGTAATAAAAAAATTCCAAAAATCCAAAATTATATTGTAATCAGGTTTAGTGTCTACCAGATGCGTCGAAATATTTTCATTCAACTGAGTAAGTTGTATGAAAAAACCATTAAAAATTTCTAAAAATCCCAAATTATACTACAATTATTATTTTTTTTAACGAAAATTTGATAGATCTTCTTGATCGTCGCCACAAGTCTGCTTGCAAAGTTTCAGCTCGATTGGATCACGGGAAAAGAGTTAAAAATCAATCCAAAGTTTTTGCGTCAAAGAAACAGACAGACGCCACGAGTTAATATAAAGGGAGTAATTACATCGTTTTTATTAATATTTTAGAAAAACCGCATAGAATCAACATGGCGCTTTAAAAAGCAATAGAACACTCTTTTTCACAGATCTCAACACACGTTTTCTCTTGTTTAAAATGTTCCATTTTTAAAATTTCAAATAATATTAAAATAATAAAATGTAGGTAGGTTCCTACTTTTAAATGTGCTGTTTCCATTTTATAACATTATAATTTTAATCATGTCTTATATGATATATCTATATATATATATATCTATATATCTATATACTATATCATATATATATATATATATATACTGCTACTTTACACTTTTTTGCATATATACTTTTTTTACATATATGTCTAACCTCATTATGTTTAAACTATGTATATATACTTTTTTGCATTTATACCCTTTATTTTTCTTTTACGTTTAATCGTTTGTTGTATTTTAATTATGTATAAACCTGCTACTTTACACTTTTTTGCATATATACTTTTTTTACATATATGTCTGACCTCATTATGTTTAAACTATGTATATATACTTTTTTACATTTATACCCTTTATTTTTCTTTTACATTTAATCGTTTGTTGTATTTTAATTATGTATAAACATGTTGTAAAAGGCTATTAAAGCCGTGTATTAATAAAATTAATAAAACTAAATAAATATATATATAGATATATATAATCTATATATATATATATATATATATATCTATCTAATATGACCTTGTTACACAAAAATTATATTTATACAAATATCATAAGACAAAAACTATTTATCAACATGCCTAGCCGACGAATATGAATATATATATTATATATTATGATATATATATAATATATATCAGATATATATATATATATACATTAGTTCGTCTGCTAGGCGTGTTGATAAATAGTTTTTGTTCTTATGATATTTTATAAATATAATTTTTGTCGTAAGGTCAGAAAAGGTCGTAATAACACGGCATAATACCCCAAAAGATTCTGAGTGGCCGTGAAAACCTAAGAACATTATTATATAAATACCTTATGTGATCTGCCAGTATTTTTTATCCTAATTCTTTATTTTTTTCTTTCCTGCTGCTTCTGTTTTACTTTCTTTTCCTCGGTGATTCGGAGGCTCTTTGAAAAGCCGGTGCCTCGCATCGCTTTGCGTTCTCCACCAATCAAACGGTCCGTTTCCGTAAAAATCTATGCCTTAAACGAACTTTTATTTTAATCCAACTTGAAACCCACCGGGCCTTAGCTATACATCCGTCACTGCTCGTACCCATCCCTAGTGAGGGAGAGCGCATCTTCAGATACCCGCACGAGGTCGTATGGATTGCAGCTTGCAGTCGTGGGATTCAAATCCCATCAGCTCTTCAACTGTTGTTCCCCCATATCTCAACGGCGGTTTATTCATAACGTGGGATACTTCACTGCGGACGAGCCCTTGAGTATAACCGAGGCATACTATTACCGTACTGCACCCAGGTGGACCTAAAGAAATAGTTGTAAAAAGCCTTTGTTTAATGTTATTATTTATTAGAGCACCCAACGTGCGTGCGGCGACTTTGGAACTAAAACCCGCCCCGCCCGCACCCGGCGGTAACTCCTCGCCCTGTCATTCAGTTCAATCTCGTATTTGCGCGTGAGCTGTGACATCTTGATTTCCAATATACACTGAATTATTATTTCCAAAACATCCAAAACAGTCCAGATGGTGCAAGAACAATTGCCAATGGAGCATTAAAGTTTTGCAAGGCTGAAAAAGCAAATAATGGACCAATATTACCGTTTGACAGGACTCTAGATAGAGCGGCCGCCAATACTGGTTTGTTTCTTTAGTTTTGCCCGACCAAATTTCTATTAAAGGCTCCGACGCCGGACACCGGACACTCTGTATATTATGTATTTTGTAATAAATTTACACCCTGGCAACTTCTGTTTCGCGACAGGGACGCACTCCCTCGCACGCCAATTTACACTAGTCGCACTTTACTGACACAACACATCGTTGTCAAGTTGATCGCCTCATTTCTACTGTTTATTTTGGATCCGTTTTAACAGTGCTCTCATTGCGCGGTCCGCGTAGTGAGAGGTTCATTTCCGAGCCTTGGGATTCGGATTTTCTACGCTAATTATCTTTCACCGAGTGCTAGAGTGTGCGCCTTTGACGACGCGACCTATTAGATTCTTACTATTATATGTATCCAACATTAATGTCTTTGGTCTTCTGCTGATTTATAAAGGCATTACGTAAAACAATACACTAGTAAACATTGAGAGACGTCTCAGTAAAGTCCGCCGACGTAACTAGTACTTATTGCACGCTGGCGACCTCTATTGTAGAAGAAGTGACACTCCACAACAAAGTACATATAATTTACGCCCTCGAAAGCAGTAATCAGTCCGCCCTCTACTTCCGCGGGTAACAGTCGCCTTCCTGATGACGTTGAATAAGCATTCAACGAAACTTCGAGATTCGTTTCTCGGAAAAACATACGGTTCGTATAAAATATTCGCAAACAGTTAGAGTTAAATATTCTAAAGATTATTACATCGTACATATGAAACGGGTTGTAACTTTAAAATATCTACAACTTCCAAAAATTTGATAAACGTGGTATTCTATCATGGGTGGAAATGGTGAATGTTACATTGTATAAAGAAATCACTTAAGCTTGCCGTACGATAGGTCGTAAGCCCTGTGAACACCCAAAGACTTCCATACCTACTTTCCCTTATAAAATATAATTTCTTCTCTATGAGACATCTATCACACTATCATCTTTCTTTAAATTTATTGTCGCTTGGTCACACTGAACCATCGATTTTTATTACGTGTTCGCGCTGGCTTCTGTGATTGGCATTCTGTCACTACAACGCAAATACTCAGTGCGCAGTAACTTGTCGATTTCTTTTATAGGCAACGTCGCGTCGCGACGTTTCCAGAATCCATTGGATTATTCCAGACCTTCGTAGAAATTTCCAATTTACTTTTAAAAGATGTAGTGCAATTGTTTGTGCTTGTACCACGTGGTGACAGTATGCATCCTCGGCAGGTGAGGGACCGGCCCGATGGAGAAGCAGCTGGTGTGGGCGCGCGACCCGGCGGAGTGCTTCGTGCTGGGCCGCATCCACGAGCTGATGGCGCACGGCGTGGAGGTCATCCCGCTGGACCCGCAGCTGCGGCGCCGCACCGTGCCCCTGGAGGACGTCTTCCCCGCGGGGGAGCCCGGCACGGACGTGGACGACAATTGTGAGTTTTCACTAGAGCCTCTAATCCGAATATTCGAACCTCGAATATATTCGCCTGTTTTTAAGTATTCGTTATTCGAATACTTTAAAAAGTATTCGCTCATATTTATATTATAATATTTTTAATATTTTTCCAAACGAAACAAAGGTTTACGAACCCTGGAAGTCATTTGCAAGCATTTTCAGGTATACCGCCGTGGGCTATATAATGAAGTCGGACATCAAAGATGTAAACGCCGTAAATTGTCGGACATCTTTGTAATTTGCCTCTTTTTAAAGTCATGCTTATCTTTATAGTTTTATTACACGTTACTTACGGTTAACACACTTTGTTTTGTCAACGATGGAGTCGGCTTTCTATTTAGTATTCAGCTTTCATTTTGAGCCGACAAACAAGAAGTTATATACAAAGTAATTTAAAAAAAACTTGGGTAGGTGTGAGATATGAAGTAATATAAACATATCTAAAATTTTGTCAGTTATCGAGAGAATACTGACTTGTCTGTTTCTAATTTTTAATTGTTTTTAAATATGTATATTTACCAAATTGAAATATTTTTTTTTGTTTTTTTTTTAATTTGTATTTTTAAATTCAACATTATTTTTCAATATATTTTTTGTTTTTTTTTATAACATATATTTAAAAAAAATTAAAATAGATAAATTCTCTACAATTATTGTTTTTTTTTTAATATATAGAATGTATTTATCTATATTTATCATCCGAAGTAAATTATTCCATTCTTAAAAATTGTACGAATATATTAGAATATTCGAATATATTATCATTAACTATTCGATATTCGAATAGTTGGAAACACGAATATTTGGAGGCTCTAGTTTTCACCCATCGTGTCCCGCAGGCGGCTGCCGGCAGCACTTGACAGATATTTGTAAAATTATATAAACCGGTGTGTGTCTTGGCTAAACATTCAAGCTGCCAACTACTTATGTAGAATAATTCACTGTCGGTAGGATTCAAATCTACCTTAAGGTACAGATACACATGCTTATTAGTGACATATTTATGAGCATGCCACTAAGTGGCATGCTCATAGATCAACCGGCGGTTGTATGGCTAAGTGGCTTGCTCGTTACTAGCAATGTGCTTACACACATGCCGCCAATAAGCAAAGCATAGAGAAGGTCGATACTGCGCATGCTCACGTGACACTAAATAAGCATGTGAATCTGTAGCTTTAGGGATTACACCACCAAAAGATACATTTAATTAAAAAAAAATATAGCTATCCCAATTATAATAATTTCATTGTCTGTCCTTTTTATATAATTAGGAAGTGACGTGTAAAAGTACCGTTATTTTTTACGGTTTACAGCTAGTTACTCATAAAATTCATTTTATTATCATTACTAGCTGTAACCCGTCAAAAAACGCATGCTTTTACAAGTTATTTCCTAAAGAATAAGTATGCAAATTTTGGGTAAGATCTGTCAAATGCCTACGCCGCGCGCCGCCAGCGCGGAAACATGTGCATATTATGCAGAATACGACTTCTTCAACTTTTAGAATCGCGTTATTTCAGAAATGGTGATACTTAGGAAAAAAGTATAACGACAATTTTTGTAGATAATTTAATGCACTACAATTTATGTCCCGCCTATTTTAATGATACAACTTACCGTTTACGAGAAAAATCAAAAAAATCGATAATTTCGACCTTTGACCTTGAATAAATTCTTGTTCATCTCGGATTGGTGGGGATTTTTGAAATTTCATTTGTAGTAATGTACCCGAGATCTTTGCTAATTTTCAGCTCTATGGGAATTATTGTAAACCTACCACTATTTTTTTGACTAATTTGACTGGAATATTTATCTATGGCTGTATTTTAATTTGTGTTTTATTTTCCAGGTAATTTAATGTATCTGAATGAAGCCACACTCCTAGATAATATTAAGATGCGATATAAGAAAGAGAAAATATACGTAAGTAGAAAACCTATATACATATGTAAAAAACCCATTCGCGTTAAGAGTGAACACAATATTCTACGGGTGGACCTGTCAGTTTCTCAGTGACTGCTGGTCTTTTCGTAGCTGGGCTTCGTCGGGTGCAAGATTTGATAGATTTTATCTGGAAAATATTTTCAAAATGGTTGGTGGTTTCAAACATGTAGATGACCTATTTCTCTATTTGTTGAAAATCCCGTCAATTCGAAATTCGAAGACCAAAAACAAAAACTATGAATTACGCAAAATGTGTTTCATTTGAAATTCAGACGACAAATAAGTCTTGAAATTTTTACAACATAATAGCAATATGCATCAATTTTATGAAAATATATACAAACGTGTATTCACGGAAGTGTATGTACTTTATAACTGTGATATATATTTTTTTTAAATTGATGATTTATGTATGGTAGGTACGAGATTCTGAAAATTATTTTGAGTTTTTATTCTCTTACTTATTTTATACGAAATCGAGAAAGTGAGTATTAAAGTATTTCAAATTACGTCAAATTAATGGAATTTTACTCTATATTAAAATTTTGGAAATATATATTCGGCCATATTTCGAAAATAGTTATATTGAGATCTTAAGATTGTTATCCCAACACTTAATAGAGGAGAATAAAAGTAAATAAACGAGACATAGGCCTACGTTAGTGTTCGGTTTTTGTCGTACTCAAATAAGGATGTTTGTATATTTTCACATATCTCTCAAAGTAAATACCTTTATTTGCAGTATTCGATATCTACAATGCCTTTAGAAAAGGGATTGATTTCTCCGGTGCCTACTTATCCAGGCGGTCTGGTTTGACAGAGCTTCAAACAAATTACCAAAGTACCTATTGCAAATGTAACCTCATAATTCTTATGTTCCGATTAAAATTACATGAAATACGTACTAATGCTGTATTTAAAGCTTAAAAGATTATTTCATTTTCCCTTCTTAATTTCTTCCCTAACAGCATTCTGATGTAAAATTATGGCAAAACTGCCATTGTCATGTCAGACTTGTATTTATATTTTAACGTTTGACGGATATCATGTACTTTTCATGGATATCATGTACTTTTTTTTCACTCTGTCTCAAGTAGAAACTGAAAGAAATAATCACCGAGTCTAAGTGTTGGGATAACAATTTTAGGATCCCGATATTGCTATTCTCGAAATACGACCGATTATATCTGTAGAATATTGTGAACTTACTCTGTTAATTACTTTTTAAAACTAACCATGATTAAATTGTTATTTTTTTTTGTATTAAGTTGTATTAATTCGGGGGTTCTGTGTTTTATTTCCGGCGAGATCACAATACAACTGCGTGATTTTATCAATTCTATGTGTTTTTGTATTGTTTCGCTCCAGCAATTAAGCCCCCTGGCCTGTTTTAGCGTTAAAAATTAAAATAATATATCACATTCCCTTTATTTTTTCTGGTGCAGTCCTTGAAATGAGATATCCATTGTTTTCTCAACTGTTTTATTGTTAATCCTGCATATAATAACATCATTGTTAATATGATCATTAAGTTTGGTGGAAAACCTAAACTATGTTATCTCTACTTGAGTTTAATTATAATTTTGTTGGAATATGTATACGAAAATGTGTATGTAAAATTCTTTTGAAAACCTGTAAATATGTTATTAAAATTTGTTTTTATATTTTCCATCCAATTTAATCATCAAGAATAATATTTACAATTTTACCGCCAAATCTGTCAATAATATCACCTTTTTTTCAGACTTTCGTAGCTAATATACTCGTAGCAGTAAATCCGTACAAAGAGATTGCTAATATGTACTCGAGTATTACAATCAAGAAATATCACGGCAAGTCTTTAGGTAGAATGCCTCCCCATGTTTTTGCTATTGGTAAGCTCGTCTTTCTATATTATTTATTTATTGTTTTGTAATTGATAATTTTAGTTTTATAAACAATAATTACCCTCTTCCAGCTGACAAATCGTTCCGTGACATGAAGTCGATGAAGCAATCGCAGTCCGTCATAGTCTCCGGAGAGTCGGGAGCTGGTAAAACTGAATCTACTAAATATATCCTCAGATATCTATGCGACTTGTACGCTGCGGGCGCTGGACCTATCGAACAGAAAATCTTGGATGGTGAGTGCACATTTGATATCTTAAATGTTACGAATTATAAATTTCAATATATAATTTCACATGTACAAGATTTGTATCGTTTACGATTGTTGACAGTGAGGTGGTTTTGTGTGGACACCTTCCCGCGCCGCTTGCACTCGTATGAGTTTAAGTGGCGTGGGGAGGTTGACCACTTTAGCATAAAAAATATACCAGATTGGGTGGCGAAAGTGTACGGCCGATATGGGAGCTATTGCTCACAAAATGGCCCTGGATGTGTTGTGGGTCTCTTCACGTGTACAATAATTGTACATTTTTATTTCAGCCAATCCAGTTTTAGAGGCTTTCGGTAACGCCAAGACAACTCGAAATAACAACAGTTCCCGGTTCGGCAAGTTCATGGAAGTCCATTTCAACTCCCAGTGGCAGGTGGCGGGGGGGTACATCTCTCACTATTTGCTGGAGAAGTCCCGGATATGCGTGCAGGCACCCGAAGAGAGGAACTACCACGTGTTCTACTTGCTTTGTGCCGGGGCTCCGGAGAGTTTACGGCAGTCGCTCAAGATTACCAAGCCCGACGACTACCACGTGAGTAGAGCGCTTTCACAAATTATAAAGCAATCTCCCTGTCTAACTTCACACGCTCTCCGCTATCTATGCTAGATAAAAAAAATGTCTCATCTCATCTCATCTTCTTCCCCTTATCCTATTCGGGTCGGGGACCCATTGCATCGACAAAACGCCTCCATTTGCGCTGATTCATCGTCATCGTCGATAAGAAAATGTATAATAAGTAAATCGTCGAATTGTGAAAAAATCAATCAATCCAATCATCGATCGATACATCGAAACAAATATTTGACAGTATTGCATTTCCTATTCTTTTTTTAAATACACTCTAGATACTAAATGCGTAATTAGGATTCCTTAATTAGTAAATACCCAGTATTTACAGGTTTACTCTATAAGCTCTTCTTGAAAGTGACGGAACATTCCAAAACACTTAATATTTTGAGTTACATAATTTATCATAAGTGTGTTGATGTTTTGGAAAATTTATATTTCCTAATTCGAAATTCTGTTCTAAAAGAAGAAAATTCTACATTCTATAATTCGAGAATATGATTGTTTTTATAAATTAGTCTTTTTAATTTTGTGTTAAAGATCATTTACTGTACTTATTTAAAAAAAGTTGAATAATTTTTTTTAAATGTTTTTTTTTAAATGCCGCCTTAGTTATTAGTCTGAAACAGCCTGAAACATATAATATTTATTTTTGAATATAGAGAATAATATTATTATGATTCTTATTTATATTTCAGTATCTGAAAAATGGTTGTACCCAGTATTTTGTAAATTCAAAAACAGAGAAGAAACTGAGCGCAAATCAGAAAAGTAAACAACAGGCAGCTAAGGGTGGACTAAAGGATCCCATGCTGGATGACGTAGAGGACTTTAACAAGTTGGATCAGGTAATTAATTTTCTTATTATTTATTTATTTTAGTTATAGTAGTCAGCTCATCATCATTTAATATTTTTTTAGTGTTTTTTAATATACCTACCTGATTTTTAATAACTAATTTGAACCCTTTCCTGAAGCACATTTAATTCACCATTCGTACATTACCATGTTTAAAATTCCAGAAATCTTTTTTTTTCTTTTTATATTACATTACGTTTTACCAAAAATAAATTATAAAAAAAACTTTACTTTTAGGCTCTCATGCGTTTGGAAATCGTAGAGTCTGAACGCATCGGGATCTACTCTCTAGTGGCTGCCGTGCTGCACCTGGGAAACGTTCAGTTCGAGGAGGCAGAGGGTGCACGCGGGGGGTGCGGGGTAGCAGCGGGCAGCGAGGCCGCTCTGCTGCAGGCGGCTACTCTGCTGGGGGCAGACCCTGGAGAGCTGCGCATGTCACTAGTGTCCCGCCTCATGCAGAGCTCGCGGGGGGGTGCCAAAGGAACTGCTATAATGTAGGTTCACTTCTAGTCTCACCTCATAATCAATTTTCGATATGTTCATACTTCAGAGGACATTGTTAAATTTTGAATTTTTAAGAAGTAGTTTACAAATTGAATAAATTATTTTTTACCTTTTTCTTAATGGCTACTTAATTATTGCAACACTATATCTGTAATGTTTGCCTATTTAATTTCTGTCTGTATAATCCAGGGTCCCCTTGAAGGTCTACGAAGCCAACAATGCCCGAGATGCTTTGGCCAAGGCAGTGTACAGTAGATTATTTGACCATATTGTCAACAGAATTAATCAAAGTATACCGTTCCAAGCCTCTGCTTATTACATTGGTATTCTTGATATTGCCGGCTTTGGTAAGTATTATATTTTAGTTTCCTCAATTTGTTTTTCACAGCTTGTTTACAGTTTTAGAAATGACTTTTTGAAATATGACATTAGTAGTCAATGATTTTTAACCATTGTAATGATAAATAAACCTTCACAGTTGTCTCCTATTCAAACTTTCCATTTTATTATACTACTATGTATAATTTATTAATTTTTTTATTAAATAAAATTTATTGAAAATAAAAAAGATACATACAGTCTGTTCAAACCTTTAATAGAGACGATTTATGTTTGAGTAACAGGATGTTTACAAAGGAATATTTTTTAATAAAGTATATTTTCTAAATAATTATTAGGTATCTATTTATGAGACAACATTTAAAACATACGAAACAACATATATACATTCCAGCCTTGATAATGAGTGGAAAATGTTCAAGCAACCCTAATATCAATAGTTATGGAGATATGTAATATCACAGTTTGCATTTTTTTTACAATATTTCTGAATTATTTTTTACAACAAAAAGTTGAACTATCAGGGAAGGGCATTCAGTGAGAACAATAAGCATTTTGATTTTTGCATAAATGATTTTTATTGAAATATACAGGGTTATTTGTAAAAAAATATTATATACTATTTTCCTGCCTTGATTATGAGTCGAAAATGTTAAGCAACCATGACCTAATATCAATAGTAATGGAGATATACAACATCAGAATTTGCATTTTCTTTTCAATATTTATGAATTATTTTTTGTAAAACGTTGGACTATCATTACAGCAACTTATATTGAATATGAAAAATTTATTTCCTTTAAAACAAGTCAAATAAAATAATAAAAACCTTTAAATTCCAATTGGAATTTTTGCGGAGTTTTTATCATTTAATTTAACTTGTATTGAAACGAATGAATTTTTCATAATCGATATAAGTTACTATAATGAAAATCCAACATCTTACAAAAAATAAGTCAGAAATATTGAAAAAAAATGCAAACTTTATTGTCGCATATCCCATAACTATTAGGTCATGGTTGCTTGCAAATTTTGTCTGCGAGGTTATTATTTTTTTACAAATAACCCTGTATTTTAGGAAAAAAAAATCGAAATTAAATATTTATCTGGCAAAGTATTATTATGAAATATTAAAATCTGAATAATACATTAATTATTGTGATAGGAATATTACGAGATACATTTCTTAATTCAGTTTCTTTTCAAAATATATGCTTAGGAAAAAGTCATGCTTCTTGTTCTCACTGCATGCCCCTGATTACGGTAACTTATGTCGATTATGAAAAATTCATTTGCTTCAATACAACTCAAATAAAGCAATAAAAACTTTGTAATAAATTCAATTTTAAATTTTTTCAAGGTTTTTATCATTTTATTCGACTTGTATGAAAGCGAATGAATTATTCGTAATCGATATTCGTTACTGTAATAATAATTAAACCTTTTGCAAAAATGTTATTATATTAGTGCTTTCGTTCCATACAATTATATAGTAATGCATGATAAATATTATTAGAAGCCATGCACACATTTCGCACCACATTAAAAAATATTCAAACCACCCTATACTTTTACAATAACAAGAAACGTGTTCACACTCTGACGTCCAATGCAACACTGACATCTGTGTTGGTTTTTGTTTCACCCGCGCTATTGGCCCTATTGCGCAAACTAACACAATCAAAGCGTGTATGAACATAGGGTT